>CAJVPM010000570.1:0-16109 GCA_910592325.1 Scutellospora calospora
TCCTTACTAAATACCTAACCATTGCAAAACACAAGGCCAAACTTTCTATAGCTACACCAAACAGCACTATGCTTAACTACAATATCTACGGTATTAAAAATATCTGGGATATTCAACTCTAATACTATATAACATCTTTTCTACAAAGAATCAACAATCATTAACTTCTTGGAATCAGTACTCATATTTGACTCCAACAACTACAAAACAATCTTTAGTCACCTACTAACATACTTCATCATCCTAATTCATTAATTAATAGCAAAAACAGAAACACTACTATATTTAAGGTTATCCAACTACTTTTACATCCTAACATGACTATTCACATAGATTCAAATCTCTCTCATCTATATACTCTTAACTACCCTTATACACCAATCGAAAATCTTCTCAATAATCACCCCCAATACATCTCCTTCAAACAACAATTATGTACTAAAAAAATCATGTTTCTTGAATAGCTCACATCTTCTGACAATACAACACTCTTTGACTGAACTCATATCTCTACACGCATCAAATATTTCCCTACTAGCAGAAAACCAAAATAGTTTTCTACACTTGAAAATATCATTATTACTGACTCTTCGACTCGCACAATCTCAAATCAAATAATACTTTCAGATATTAATACTCTTTCTTTTACTACTAGTCACTTTTCAAACAAACTATCCCCCTGGCTTCTCACATATGATGATGATAATATCATTATAGGAAAAGTATGTTACTTAAACTACTCTACTAACACTATCTCTATAACATACTAGCAAACAAATATCGACCTATTAATGACTACTCTCTACCCTACTTCTCAAATCTCTTGCTATCCATACTCTGGCTGTAATCTAAACTCTCTACGCATTGCAAATTACTGCACCTTTGATATCTCCACTACTCTTTCTACTAAGTTTCTTAATAGAAAGATATATAACAACACATCTAACAAATTAAAACTAAATGCTTACTACCTTGACCTACTATACTCAATTGCTCTTAAAAACCCAACTAACTTACTCCCTCCACCTTCAATCATTATCTCTCAAAGTTCTGTTTATACTATTTTTTCTCCAAATCTAGCCTCTCACAAACTCGAACAGTTCGCACACAACAACCAATCCTCTTCCAACTTTACTTTCTTTACTGATGGATCAGTATCTAACATTACCACTGACCGTTGCTCTATGAGTATTGGTTGAGTACAAACATCAAATAACTCCATAGTCCATACCTGCTCAGCTCCTATAAAAAACTGGCTTTCCTATTATAAAGCTGAACTTATTGCAATTCTATCATCTATCAGTACTTGCCCTTGGAATAGTAATATCCATATCTATACTGACTCCCAATCTATAATATCAAAATAAATCAAAATTACTATACAACCTTCTAAACCTAACAAGATATACTCTTACAACTACTGGCCTATTTTACATACTCTACTCAACTTAATCAAATCCTTCTCTTTCAATATCATATTTCACAAAGTTCCTGCACACCAAGATGATACTTTTAATAACCTCACTGACTCCCTTGCCAAAAACAATACATCTCTCAACTATTTGGACTTCAAACAGGACAATCTATATAATCTATCATACTTCCTCCAATATAACAACCTCAATATTGAACAACCAACTCGCCGCTCTATTAAAAATATCTGTAATACTCACATTATTGCTATGTAGTCATCCGAAAACCGAATAAGTCATATCATACCAATATCTTGTCAAATTAACTAGAATGCTACATAGCTCTTCCTCAATAATAATCACAAATGAACCTACAACTATACAGACTTTCAAACTTGTCAAGCAAAGTCATTCTGAATAAAAAACCTCCTAAACTTACTCTCTTCTATCTCCAATCTTCACAACCTATACCCCCACTTATATCTAACTAATAACTGCATCTTATGCAACTCTCATGAACACAGTTTCCACTGGATTACTTACCCTAATGCTATACCTGCTTCTCATATCTTACTACAAACTATCGAACAGGTTATTACCTCCCCTCTATTAGACTTACAACCCTATGAAATAAATCAACTCCAACAACAACTTCTCCAACATACCTGCTTATTATTCTCATCTAATACTCCTTCCAACCAAGCTAATATCTTCTCCACATTACAAGGCTTTGTCCCTAAAGCTATAATCAATACTATAAATCTATACACTAATTCATACAAAATAGCATCAGATATAACTATTAAACTACTACTCAAGCTATCCCACAATCTATACAAGCAGACCTAGAAGCTATACTGCCTAAACCTATCCAATTGTAAAAATATACACAACATCTCTCGACATCCAACTTCTCAAACTTCCGCTTCTATCTCTTGAAACTTACTACTACACTCCCGAACACAACTTACATTTAACTGCATTTGTGTCTCCCTGACCAACAACACATAAGCCCCAATTCTTGCCCTCCAAAAGGACTTGCTCTTTGCAAAATTAATATTTTGTCCTCTATGTGGATTAAATACAGTACCCCTATTAACTATATTCTAAACATTCAAATCTAGGTAAGTTTTAACCATTCTAGTAGGTTTAGGTTGCAGATAAATTAGTTAGTTCTTCTTTCTATAGTCTGAGCTTCATTCTTGTATCTAAATTTGTAACTCCAAGCAACCCCATATGGTTTCTCTAACAAGTTTATCAATAAAGATAAGAGCAAAACCTCACTTTAAAAAAAAAAAAAAAAAAAAAAAAAAAAAAATAAATAAATTTATGAAAATTTACAAATTTTCTAAACTATTCAAATTTTGCAAATTTGCTAAATTTTCTTTTTTTTCACTTGAGTAAGCTTGCTCTTTCCTTTATTTTAGATAGTCTATTAGAAGATAATATACAGTATACTATTATATCTTAATATAACTATATACTGCTCTACAGATTTAGTTCAGACTAATTTGACTATGTTAAATATGCTCAAGTTCGATCTGTTACAAAAGCTATTTATCTTCCAAAAGTAGTTCACTATATAAACAGTATATCCTAACTTTTGATCAACAATCAGTAACTTTCAGCTAATATCAAGATCTTAGGTCCCTTCTAATCTAATCTAAGACTAAACTAAAAATTGTTAATATCTAGTCTCAAGATAGAAAAAAATAAAAAATTGTTACAAATAACAAAAAGTATAAAGCTATATGCTAAAAGAACATAAGCATAGTATAGAAAACTTGCTAATAAGTGAAAAACTATATTAGCAATAAGTAGATGGAAAAGAAGACAAAACAAAATAAAAAAACAAAAAAGAAAAAGAAGTAAAATTTTCTTTTTAATGTAAAAAAAAAAAAAGAAAAAAAAACTCAGAGTAGTTCTACCTAAAGGCAAACTTAAAAACAAGCACTACTATTAAAAATTATATATACTAGTTGCTACTTATGTATATATCTCTTTGATTAATAATTTCTAATATATTTACTTAGTACTAATCTAACAAAGCAAAGCCTTTACAAATTTCTATAGTATCTATTGCTACAGAATATATGCTATATATATTTATGAGTTGCTGTTATTTGGTAGTATTCAATATGACTTTTTTAAAATAAATGTAGTATGAATATTGATCTTTTAGCAGAAGTAAGCCAAATTCCTACTTTTTGTTGTTGAAGAACAAAGATAAATAATTCCAAGTTCAAAAGTCTAGTTGTTGAGAGTATAGAGAATAGTTTTTTAAAAAAACAGAACTAAAAGAGTAATAGTATGCTTGACCTAGTATAAGCATAGTTAGAGTCCTTCTTTACTTCTTCTTTTTACCTTCAGCATCTTTTCACTAAGCAAACTTAAAGTTACCTTACTAAAGTCAGATAGCAAAAAGCCTAGTATAACCTTGAAACTGACTTGTTACAGTTTTTATTTCTAACTTATTGCAGTTTCATAGTTTATTCCTTGTGTAGTTAGATACTTTAAGTTGCTTTACCAGGTAGTAGCATAAGAAAAATAACTTTTTTGTTGTTCTATTAGTTTGGTTTTGATGATCATCAGAAAGAGTATATATGAGTAATATGAATTTGCTAAATTTTCTAAATTTCTATTATTTGTTTAATTTTCATGATTTATTAAATTTTTAAAATTTTCAAAATTTTTGAAATTTCAAAAATTTTAATAACCATCTTCTGGATCTGGTGCAGTATTAGAATAGGCAATTTTACTTCTTATAGCATTCAGATTATTTAGATCTATTTGTGCTTGCTTCCAAAAATTTTTTATTATATTTGAGTTGTATTTATTTATTTTTTGTTTTTTTTTATATAGTATCATATTATGTAAAATTTTTTCTTAAAATAGTAAAAGATCCGATTAATAGACTTTTCAAGATCGATTTATATATATTGATAGTGATTTTTTTCTAAGCCTTAAATATTAATTAGTATATTTTTTCTAATTAGTTATTATATTTTCTGTATCTATCTATCTATATAATTAAAATACAAACATTTGCAACTATATAGCTTTGCTCAAATTATTATATAACTCAGTTGAATATAAATTCTTGTAAGATTACTACTATTACTATGAAAAATTTGATTATAACTTGTATAGCTTATTAGTATCAGCCAAATTATAGTAAAAAGCCTCCAAACATTCAAATACTCTATAAGTATTGTTTGAAATTAGTATTCTCAGAGTTCTTATGAGAACACAATTTTGTGAGTAAGAATAGTTAAAAGCTAAAATTTAAAATTTCTTATATTAGAAAATATCTAAAAATTGACTCTAAAAATACTAAATAGAAGATAAGAACAGTAGCCTAATTCTTGATTTTAACATTGTCTGTAAGCTGAATTGCTAATACACAAATATTTACTAAAATTGTTGACAATACAGATATATATATTAAAAGTTTGAAAATTATTAATACTAACTAAGATCTTGAGCATAATGATACTAGTTAGTTTATATACTTTTTTTTTTTATTATCATCAATTTTTCATATGCAATCAGACTAAGTTGCAAAATATACAGAGCTAAATTCTCCTTTACTGATTTTTTTAATATCAACTAATTTATCAATTTGAATCTATTTAATTGCATCTTTGTATTTATAAGTTTCAAATTAAACTCTCTAATACAATTATCAATATTCTTATTATTATTTAAAAAATATTTAGTTATACAATTTTCTTTTTTTTTTTTAATTTTGACCTTGTGGTCAAGGTAAGGTCTTGTTTTTATCTTTATTAATAATTATATAGTTAAGAATTAACAGTGAACTATTTGGTTATATATTACATATATGAATTAAAGCTCAGACAACTATAATATTAACTATATTAAAACTAGCTGCAACTATAATAATCTGTAATCTAAACCTACTAGAGTGGTTAAGACTCACCTAAATTAAATTAAATAGAATTGAATTAGTTGAATAGCTATATTTTATCTAGTAAGCTTCCTATTCAGCTACTTTTCTAGTAGCCAGACCTTGTAGTAGATACTGTTATTGTGATATAGTTAGTCAGCAAGCCTACAGATACAGCTATATATAGGTGTGAGTTGATATGTTTGTGAATTTGTTGTTCTATTTTTTCTAGATTTAGAAGTTTGAAGATATGAAATTTGAATATTGTTTGCTTTTTTCTATTGAGCAAATTGAGTACAGTATAATTTTTAAATTAGTTTATGTATTTGTAAGTTGAGTTTGAGCAGTAGTTTGATTATGATTTGTGATACTATTTGTGAAGTATTAACAAAGGGTTTGATAGTATTAATTAATGAATATAGTATCAGTTCTTTGAGAGTAGAGAGTAGAGAGATAGAATTGTGGAGTTGAGAAGGTAATTATAGTGAGTGGTAGTTTGTTATAAGGTTGTTAAGGGTGTTAAGTTTATATTCTAAAATTTCTAAGTTAGATAAGTTTAGTAGCTATGTGATTGATTGTTGTATAATTTGGAAAAGAAGAGTTGCATTAAAGTATGATATCTAGTATAGTTCATAGTCTACTTCATTACAAATAAAATATCTGTTAGCTATAGTATTAGGATAAAAGGTATGAAGATGAGTTGAAGTAGAAAGTTCATTGTAGAGAAGTTTAACTCTAAATATTTTAAATTTGCTTAATGTGAAGTTAGTAAAATTGTATAATCTTTTGTTGTTGTTGTTGATATATAGCCATGTTAAGTTCTAGTTGATCTAGTCAGCAACTGAATTTCAGAATTGGTTTCTATTTAGTGATAACCATATTGCAATAATGTATGCATTGCATATATTTTTAACAAATCTGCATATTGGTTGTTCTACTAGGAAGTTTTGCTATTTAATATAATAGTTTAGATTATAGATGTTAAAGTAGTTAAGTATGAGGTGTTGGAAATATTCATGGTTTTGTACTAGTGAGTTAGCTTTGTTATTAAAGGTGTCATTTCTATGTGCTTAAACTTTGTTAAGGTTGAGAGTAAAGTTAAATGATTTAATAAGATTTAGTAATGTATACCAAATAGGCCAGTTGTTGAAGGAGAGAATATGTGATAAATTAGTAAGTTTTTGAATTAGCTTTTGGTATTTGCTAATAACTAATTAGGAGTTAGTAAATATATTAATTTTGTAGTTATGTAGTGCTGTACTAATTGCTGAAAGTATAGCTAGGAGTTCTGCTTTGTATGAGATTAGCCAGTAGTTTATTTATGCTATGAAGGAATATATAATTGAATCATTGTTTGTTTGCATTCAGCTAATACCTATAGAGTATTAGTTAGTTATAAAGTTGCATACTGAGCTATCTGTATAGAATGTAATTTCTGTACAGTTTAAGTTTAAAATAGCAATTTGATTTAGTTTCTGAGAAATAGTATTGTTTTGGAATATCTCAAATATTAGAGAGTCAGTTATTAGTATAGAAAATGGTAGTGAGATATATATTGGATTTCTATTAGCTATTGCATAGACAAGATCTAAGTAGTTAGCATTTAGTTTTATTGTTGTTAGAGTACTATCTATGAGTTTTTTGCTTCAGAATTTAGTAGATAGAGTTGCAGATATGTTGAAAGTATAGTAGTTTTGAATTCAGTTAGAGTTAAAGTTGCATCCTGCACATGGCCTGTATTCTATTAAGATTTGAGGGTAGTATGTAGCAGTAGAGTAGTCAATATTATGTTACTAGTATATTATTGAAATTATGTTTAAGTCTTTGAGAAATTGTCTTGCTTTGTCTATTATAATAGAATTCTCTGTATTAGTAATTAACTATAGTTTATGTTTTTTGTTAAAATATGCTGTAGTGTAGCTAAAACAGTTGTTTGAGTTTAGAGTAGTTAGCTTATTAATAGATCTGAAATTAGATCAATTATAGTGCTTTTAATGAATTTAAACTATTTAGGTTTTCTGCCTATTAGTAGAAATCCTATATATGATAAAATATGTTCACATTTGAGAAAAAATTTGTTATCCATAGTTATAAGCTGGTCTAAGTAGAGTATTCTTTTAGTATGGAGTTGTTTTTTAAAAACTACATAGAGTTCATATTTATTAAGTAGAGATTTGATAGGATAAGCATTATGAGAGATAGTGTTTAGCCAGATTGTATAAGTATTATGCATGATTTGAATACTAAGATGGTTATATAGTTAGATTATTTTGAAGTTAGTAGTATATTTATTAGATCCATCAATTATTAGATTAGAGTGTTATAGTATATCAGTAGTTGACTATAAGTTATTTTGTAGTTGTTGGATATATATTTTTGTAGATGTTCTAAGGAGATCAGAGTTGTTAATTCTGTTTAGAAATTTGGAGGTATGGTGTTGGAGTTGAATGTCCTAGATATTTTTAATACTATATATATTGTGGTTAAGTATTATACTATTAGAGATACTATGTGATAAGTTTGTTTTATGTTTGGCTACTGTTAGATAACTAGATAGTATTTGGTCATATTTCTTCTAAAAAAGGACCAGGTTGTGGATACAGTATTCTAGAGTTGGAATTATAACTGTATTAATAATATATGCTACTTGTTTATTAGTTATATGTTTGTTTTTGAGTATATTAATTAGGTTATTAGATTTATCTATAATTAGATCTATTTGTTGTTTTTGGCTATGGTTTAGTGAGAACTAATAACCTAGAAATTTAAATAGTATATGTTTTGTATAGAGTATAATTGTTTGGTTGATAAAGTTAATAGGTGTAGCCTTAGATAAATTTGTTATTAGTATGGATTTAAGAAGGTTGATTTTTATGTTTACTATTTGAAAAAAAGACTAAGCTATGTTTATGATTTGCTCAAATTCATTTTTAGTAGAGGCTATTCAGATTGTATTATCCATGTAGGCTAGTATAGAGGCAGATATTTATATATATTAAGTTTTTTTGAATTTGAGATTTTCTAACTAGGAGGTTTGCATAGTATAGCCTTTGTGTAGTTAGGCTATTTAGTGTATAAGAGGGTCATAGTAGATCCTCTATAATAGTGGAGTTATAGTTTCTCCTTGATCAATACTATTTCTGATCAGATAGAATTCTATTAGACCAAAGTTGGTTATTACTTTGTTGGATCTGTCTGAGAGCAAGTTCATTAATATATTTATTAGTTGGGTTGGGAATTAGAGTCATTAGAATGCTTTTTTAAGTAAATCTGTATTAACAGAGTCATATGCTTTACTCATATCTTGTGATAGTAGCTAGAGTTCTTTTGAGTTGCATTGTGAATCTTTGATGATATTGTTTAGAATATAAATTGGTATTGATGTACTATTGCCTGATAATGCTATATAATTAAATGAAGAGAGGATTTGTTTTGAAGTTAGTGTTAGATTAAGGTAGTTTATTAGAATTTTTGTATATAATTTTTTAATATATTCTATAAGGCTTATGGGGCAAGTATTGTTAAATTTCTATCAAAAGTTGGTTTTTTTGAAATAGAAAAGATAATGCCCTCTTTCCATTATTTTAGAATCTGTTGTAGTTCTAAACACCTGTTTAGTAAAATTGTGATAGCTTGAAAGAAGTTGTTGTTAGCATGTTTTAGCATTTTATAACTTATACTAGATAGGCTACAGGCTTTATTATTTGGTAGTTGTTGTAGAGTAGATAGAATTTCTTTTGGTGTAATTGTTTTGTGGGTTTTTCTGTAGTGTTAGAAGTTAATAGATATATTAGTTTTATAACACTCTTTCTATATGTTATTGAAAATTTGTTCATCTATAGGATAGTAGTTTGTCCAGTTGTTAAAGTGGTTTTTAATATGATTTTTGATTAATTTTGGTCTGTAATTAAATTATTCTCAGTTTTAATATTGTTAAAGCTAATATAGTCAGTATGCCAGTCTAATATACTATTTATCATTTTTGTTGGTTGAGTTTGGAAAGCTTGGCATCTTTTTTCAGTAGCTGTAGTAATTTGTTATTGGATATGAGTATAGTTTTTAAGGTTACATGCTTTGTGAAGTGTTTTCTATTCTTTTTGAGTATTATTAATTAATATTGGTATTGTGTTTGGATTAGTACAATTTTTAGATAATTATATAAGATATTTTTATTTGTAATAGTCTGATGTAATAATATCTGAGACTATAAGTATCAATAAATTTTTTTAGAGACTATATATCAATATATAGCCTTTAAATACTATATTTCAATTATAAATTATCAATATATATTGATTAACTGCTATATATCAATAAATAGCACTATTAATATATATCAATTTTAGCTATATATCAATTAATATTACTAACAATATATAACGATTATAAAAAAATTTATAAATATTTTTCAAAATTTAACAATTATTTTCTCGATAACTAATAATTCAAATTAGTTCAAATTTTAAATATATATAGAACCGATATTTATCTATAACATATTAAAATTTTAGCTAATTTGGATTAGTAGTTCATAAGAAATCACTAAAATATAATAACAAATTTTTTTAAAAAAATTAATTATTGTATATTAGCAGTTTCTTATGAACTACTAATCCAAATTAGCTAAAATTTTAATATGTTATAGAAGAATATCAGTTCTATATACAGTTAAAATTTGAGCTAATTTGAATTATTAGTTATTAAGAAAATAATTATTAAGTTTAAATAAAATTTATAATATTTTTATTATATATTGATAGTAATCTCTAGCAATTATATGCAGCAAGAGGGCTATATATTAATATAAATCTAGAGATTACTATTGATATATAGCCTCTAAAAAAATTTTCCAATGAATATTAACAAAAATATTTTAGCAAAAAAAAGTAACTGCAACAGATTAATATTATATCTAAAGTAACTATAAACTATAATTAATTAATGATAGTAGTAGCTATTTTTTCTTGATATTTAATATTTATTGACTTTGTTTATTTATTTATCAAATAAAACAAAAAGATTTTAGGTTCATCAAATAATGTTACTAAAATGACTAGAATTCTTAATCAACTGAATTTTATTAATTGTTAAAAATTTACAGATATGAGTAATTTAGACAAAATATTCTGGCTTAGTTACTATTATGAATATGAAATTGGAATTGAAAAAGATGAAAATCAAGTGTTTATTTATTATAAAAAATCTGCAAATATGAATAATTCTAATAGAATATATTGAGTTAGATATTGTTATTATTCAGAAATTAGTGTTGTTTAAAGTATTTATATATCATTAGAAATTAGCTGAGGCTAGTAATTCTAATAGAATTTTTAAAACTACTATTTGTTATAGATATAAAATTAATATGGAATACAATTAGAATAAATACTATGATTAGATAAAGAAGTAGGCTAGTTGTTATATTTAAATTATTTATTTTTAATTAGAAATTTAAATATTCTCAAAACTATTTAATCTTTTAGAGAATAAGTTTTATGATTAATTATTAAGTTACTTAAAATTTAGCAATTCATTAAATAATCTTTTTATTCTAGTTTGTGAGTTTAAAGATCATTTATTAATCTATGTATTTAAAATCTGCAATTTATATTTATAAAATTTACTCATTAAATAATTTTATTATTTGTGTTAATTTAGTTAGTGAGTATAAAGATTATTTATTAATTTATGTATTTAAAATCTACAATATATGTTTATAAATATTTACTCATTAAATAACCTTTTTATTTGTATTAATTTAGTTAGTTAGCATAAAGATCATTTGTATTATAGCTTAAAAATTATATAAATAATTAATTATTTAAAATTTTGAAGTGATTTTAATATAGAAAATATAAATATTGTAATAAAAATAATACAAATAATATATAGTATAATATATATACTCCTGACAATACAATTTAAGGATGAATAAGTAGAAATAAGAATATTAATAACTATCTAAAAGACTTTCAACTTAAAGCTATTTCATATAAAAAAGTGATTGAATGGATTTCTTTTAATAAACTAAATAATATTGAATATATTAGTAAGGAAGGATTTGGTTTTGTATTTTAGTAATCTGATTAGATAGTATATGAAAAATCAATATAATAGAAAAGTGTGTAAATTTGGAATTGTTGTACTCAAGTTCTTATCTAGTTATAATGAAAACCTTCTTGATTTTTCAAAAGAAGTAAGTGAGAGGTTCTACAAGTACTAAACAGGTACTAGTACCTGTTAAAAAAGTGAAAATTAGTTCTAGGCTAGAACTTATCTAGAAGTTTAGTTATACAAAGCTTCAGATTCACTAATCTATACAAATAAACTTAGATAATCCAAAAATCTAACTAAGTAGTAACTCTAGTTTGGATAAAGCTTAAAAAAGGTAAGAATTAATATAGTCTGAGATTAGAGTTACTTGAGTAGATATTTAGGTTATTTGAAGTTAGGTTTATGAATTTTCTTAGTCATATTTATTGCAAGTATTATAGGGAGTTTTAATATAGAATAGTAATTATTACTATATTTAGTAAAATTATAAATAGTGTAAAAATAGTCAAACTGGTAATAATTGATAATCACATAATATCTGTAAAAACCATTAAGAATATAAAGATAAAAAATATGATAAAATTAGTTTATCATATAAAAGATGAGAAATAAGAGAAATAAGTAAATAATAGTAATTATATAATGAACCAAAAGTTATAAAAGACCTTTGGTTTTGCTCTTGTTAATAACAACCCTTAGGTTTTGAACATTAAATATATATTAAATAAATAAAATTGATCTTTAAAAATATTAAATACTTTAAAAATCTGCTCTTTATTAATTTATTTTTAAAGTTATATTGTTAAATAAATTATTTGTATAAATTATTGCTTTCTCTTGTTTAATAAAATCTCTGATTCAATAAATCTATAATTTATATAACTTACTCTAGTAGAACCCTTGTATCCTCAAACCTGACCCTTGTTAGTTAAATAACTCTTTATATAATTAAAGAAATAAGTTAGTAACTTGTATAAAGAACGATATAGAAAAAGCTATAAGATAAGAAGGAACTTATTTTATCTGACCAAATTGTATGCCTTAGCTAAGAGAGCTTTAACTACTTAGATATTTCTTTATATTATACAGAAAACCTGATTTCAAACTAACAGAGTTAGATTATTTTATTGCTATTTGTTAGTTAATATTTTTGCTAGTAACAGAGGTCACAATTTGATTACAATTTAGTTATCATGGGAATACAAAATTATTGTAAATCGAATTTATATAACAATTATAAAACTGATCAATTATTTGATGAGTTTAAGGACTATAAAAAAATATGCAAAAGAATAATTTAGGTTCTTTTACTCTAACTAGAAACTTAATTTTATGAGACAATATCATGTAGACAAGACAGAAAAATTTAATGATTTAAGAAAAATGATTTAAAACAATTAAAAAATATATATATTTAGAAATAAACACTTCTTTTTAGGACTATTCAAGACTCAGAAGTTTTTATTTTTCAAACTCTATGAGTTGCTTTTATTGAAAAAGAATTTTTACTTAATATATACTTTCTTTATATATGTAAAATAAAAATAATTATAATAAGAATGCTATTAATACTAACTATACTAATTATTACCACTATTGCTATTTTACTAATAATTTGAGTAACTATAATGATTTATATAATATTATCTATTTTGAAAATTTTGATAATCCTTACAATACATATCAATTATTCTATAAATTCTTAGAATTTCAGAATTTTCAAAATTTGTATTATTTCTAGAGCTGCAATATTATCTGAGATAGTAATTTTACTCTTTACACTGTGTATGGCACTTGCAAAACTTAAGATAAAATTATTTTTATTTATATTTTATTAAATGCATTTTGAACTTATTTTTTATATAAAAATTTCAAGATTAACAATTATATAAAATGCAATTTATTAGGTAATAAACTTGTAATATATGAATAACTCAAAATACAAAAACTAATAAATACTTAATAGTCTTACAATATGCTAATAATAGAAATCTTCATAAGTATTTAAGCTCAAACTTTTGAGAACTTACCTAGCAAATTAAATTAAAATTACTTTTAAATATTTCTGAAGATTTTATAATATTTATAATGCAGAATATATTTATGCAGATCTTCACAATAGCAATATTTTACAAGATTGATATATTAGTAAAAAAATGTAATCATATATCTCAGATCTAAAATTTTCTCAAAAGTATAATGAAAATACATTAGATAATATTTATAGAGTTCTGCCTTATGTTGTATCAGAAGTTTTATCAGACCAACAATTTATATTTGCTACTAATATTTATAGCTTTGGAGTTATTATATTAGATATATCAACTGAACAAAGTCTTTTGATAGTTATAAATTTGATATTAGTCTTACAATAAAGATTTAAAAGGACTGCAGCCAGAATTTGCTTTTAGGACTCCTAACTACTATATTAAATTTACTAAAAAATATATGAATTCAGATTCACAAAAACAGCCTAGTAGTTATAGTATTTATAATTAACTTTACAAATAGAATAAAATCATAAGAGATAAATATGATAGTGATGATAATATTAAAAAACAATTTTTAGATACTGACAAAATAAATGAAAAATTGATAATTATATCACTTGAATTCTATATACATAAGCAAAATTATTAGCATATAAAAAATATCAAATGCAAATAAAGATATCTGTTTTTTTAGCTAATATATTATTTAAAATTAAGATAATTTTACAATTAATATTCAAATTTTTCAAAACATTCAAAATTAACAACTGCAGGTATATATTTATATTAATCTGTCTTAATTTATATTTTATTGTATAGTATATAGTAGTACTCGATATGACTAAATCTACTTTATAAAGACTTTATTAGTTATAAAATAGAATTTATTATATCTTATTCTAAGCCTATGTTAGATATAAATTGTATTAATTTCTGTTAAATTGAGTATTAAATGCTATAATATATTTGTAAATAATAAAAAAGTCTAATTAGCTAAATTAAAATTTTAAATTATTTTTAGTTAGTAAACCTTTTGACTTAGTTAAGATTCTTAATGATTATTAATATTTTAAATTTTTTTATATTCAAAAAATGTGACATATCACAGTAATTAAAGAAGTTAATTATTTATTTTAATGCAATTAGTTAAAATAATGAAACTTTAAATTTATTACTAGCTTTAATACTTATAATAAAATCATTTAATTTAATAAAAATTATAAAGTATTTTCTTACTTTTTGAATTTCATTCAAATCCTATTTGAATTCAAAATTTTATTAAGTATTTTATTAAAACAAAAAAAATTACAAATTTTATCATAATAATCACTAGTCTAAAATATAAAAATCAACTATGCTGAATGTTAATAAAATTTAGCTTATATTTATCTTAAAATTAGCTTCTAAATTTAAAAATTGATATCTAAAAATAAACATTAATTCAAAATCATCAACTAAAATAAAAAATCAACTAACAAATAAAAATTTGATTAGGTTAAATTATAATAATATTTAGTATAAAATCAGTTTAAATTAAAAAAAATTACTTTTTAAAATAAAAATCAATATAAAATTAGCATAAAAAACTCAAATCAGCAATTATCTACAATTAACTACCAAATAAAATTCAGAATAAAATTAACTTGAAAATTAAAAAATCACCTTCTAAATAAAAAATTAATTAAAAAAAATTCAAATCAGCAATTATCTATAATCGACTACCAAATAAATTTCAGAATAAAATCAACTTGAAAATTAAAAAATTGCCTTCTAAATAAAAAATTGACTTAAAAAAACTCAAATTGGCAATTATCTACAATTGACTACCAAATAAAATTTGGAATAAAATTAACTTGAAAATTAAAAACTCACCTTCTAAATAAAAAATTGACTAAAAAAAACTCAAATCAGCAATTATCTACAATTGACTACCAAATAAAATTCAGAATAAAATCAACTTAAAAATTAAAAAAATCATCTTTTAAATAAAAAATCAACTAAAAAAAACTCAAATTAGCAATTATTTATAATTGACTACCAAATAAAATTTAAAATAAAATCAACTTAAAAATTAAAAAATCACTTTCTAAATAAAAAATCAACTAAAAAAAACTCAAATTAGCAATTATCTATAATTAACTACCAAATAACTAAATAAAATTCAGAATAAAATCAACTTAAAAATTAAAAAATTGCCTTCTAAATAAAAAATTAACTGAACAAAACTCAAATCAGCAATTATCTACAATTGACTACCAAATAAAATTCAGAATAAAATCAAATTGAAAATTAAAAAATTATTTTTTAAATAAAAAATTAACTGAAAAAAACTTAAATTAGCAATTATCTATAATCGACTACCAAATAAAATTCAGAAAAAATCAACTTGAACAATAAAAAATCACCTTCTAAATAAAAAATCATCCAAAAAACTCAAATCAGCAATTATCTACAATTGACTACAAAATAAAATTCAGAATAAAATTAACTTGAAAATTAAAAAATCACCTTCTAAATAAAAAATTAACTGAAAAAAACTCAAAACCAAACAAATCACTGACAAACAAGTAGCACATATTATAAATACTGTTATAATCCCAACTCTTGAATACCGAATTCATAATATTGTTTTATCAAAAACAATTTGTGAAAAAATACTCTCTATATATATAACTATTGCTAAGCACAAATCAAATCTTTCACGAAGTATTCCAAATAGTGTTATGCTAAATCATAATATTT
>CAJVPM010000571.1:0-16102 GCA_910592325.1 Scutellospora calospora
AAATTTTATATAATGAAAATAATCTGAGTGGCAGTGATTTATTTCTGAGTTGCAGTGTTTTTAATGTATAATATAAATGATTTATTTCAGAGTAGTAGCAATTTTTATAGTGTATTGATGAATGATTGCTGAGTGGTAGTGTTTTTATAAACGATTTATATCCGAGTAGCAGCAATTTTCATATAGTGTATATACGAATGATTACTGAGTGACAGTGTTTTAATAAACAATTTATTTCTGAGTAGTAGTGATTTTTACATAGTGTATAGACGAATGATTGCTGAGTAGTAGTGTTTTATATATGAATGATTTTCGAGTAGCAGTGATTTTCACATAGTTTATAGATGAATGACTGCTAAGTAGTAGTGTTTTTATGTGGAAAGATTTTCGAAATGATGCCATTTGATATAACGATTAATAGCTGATTTATAGCTGAATAATTATCAATTATTAATTATAATAAATATTGCTAAATGATTGTCATTTAGTATAATTGCTACTACTCGGCTATGCTATTCGATAAAAATTCAGCATTGCCAATTAGCAATAAATCAGAAATAAATCAGGGATGTTTTAAGCTCTGATTTATTTCTGATTTATTGCTAATTGGCAATGCTGAATTTTTATCGAATAGCATAGCCAAGTGGCAGCGATTGTACTAAACAGCAATCATTTAGCAATATTTATTATGATTATTAATCAATAATTATTCGGCTATAAATCGGCTATCAATCATTATACCGAATGGCATCATTTTGACTAGTGTACAAGTTATATAACATTTTTTTTACTTCATTATATTTTACTACTTTAAAAGGTTGAGTAGGTTCTTTTTTATTCTGCTTATATAGTAGTCCATTTATTACTATAAAATATTGAGCTTTGTTTTTAATTTTCCTTTGTTCATCCTTATTCAAATTATTAAGCAGAGTATAATTAGTCAGAAATTGTACTAATATATAATATATATTTGAATTCATAATCTGTTATTATCAATATAAGTATCCATTAGTAATATTTGCCAGATAATATCTGGTTAATAATTAGAAGTGTATTGTTTCTAAAGTTGTATTCTACTTAGTGAATCTACATTTGAATATACACGTCCAGATCGATTAATCATATCAAAATCATATCTATTTAAAGCTATTCTCTAATATTCAAGGTATCTAGTAGGGTTAGCTATATTTTTGAGGTGAGTTAATGCAGAATGATCAGTGATAATAGTGAATTTTTGTCATGCAAGTAATGATGAAAATGTTTAATAGACCAAATTACTACTAGACATTCCAGTTTAGTAATTGAATAATTTTTCTCATGGAGATTTAGAGTTCGACTAGCATAGGCTATTATATGCTCCTTATTATCATTATCCTTTTGCAAGAGTATTGCTCCTAAGGCAATAGTTGATACATCAGTATAGATCAAGAATGGTTCCTCAAAGTTAGAGTAGATGAGTATGGGTGAAGTTGTTAAACAGTCCTTTAATTTTTGAAAAGCATTTTGTTGGTTAGTAGTCTAGACATAATCCATTTTCTTTTTAAGTAATCTATTCAAAGGTTTAGCTATTTTAGAGAAGCTTTTTATAAATTTACAGTAGTAGGATATAAGGTCTAAGAATCCTTGAAGTTGAGTAGTGTTTTAAGAGATAGAATAGTTTTGTATAGCTTGTATTTTAGAAAGATCAGTTTCAATGCCTTTTTAACTAATTATATGATCAAGGAAGAGTAGTTTTTGCTTAAAGAAGAAAAACTTTTCAGAGTTCAACTTTAAACCAGCTTCCTTGAGACGTTTAAATACTTGTTTAAAGTGTTCTAAGTGTTGTTCAAATGTTTTTGATCTAATGTTAATATCATCTATGTAGACTACTACAAAGTTCCAGAACAAGTCCTTTAAAACAGTATCTATTAACTTTTGAAATGTTGCTAGTGCATTACATAACCTGAAAGGCATGACTGTGAATTCATAAGTACCAAACTGAGTTATAAATGCAGTTTTTTCCCGGTCCTGAGATTCTATGGGTATTTGCCAATATCTACTAGCTATATCCAAACTAGTGAACTATTTAGAGTATGCTAAGGCTTCCAGTAGATCATCAATTTGAGAAAAAAGGTAATTATCCTTTTTAGTTACAGCATTCAATTTACAGTAATCTATACAGAATTATTGTTTTCTATTTTTTTTATCAACTATTACAACTGGAGAGATCCAAGGGCTTTTGCTAGGCACAATTAAATTATACTTGAGTATTTTCTGAATTTCTTCTTTAATGAATTGCTGATTTTTATACGAGGTATAGTAGAAGTTTTGTTTAATAGGAGTTGTATCTGTAGAGATAGTATAAGTTATAGCTTTAGTCTTTTCAAATTTATAAGGTTCCCAAACAAATAGATCATCATATCCTTTTATGAATTCTAAAAATATTTGTTTATCCTGGGGTTTCAATTCATCTATGTTATATTTTTCCTTATCTAGTTCCTTTGGTTCATCCTTAAACTTTAGCCCAGGTTTGTTATAGTATAGCTTAGTGTTGAATTTGATATAGACTTGTTTATAGATTTCCTGTTCGATTTTTATAGCTTCCTCCTTAGCATAGCAAAATAGGCTTTCACTAAAATCGAAATCCTCTTCACATTCTTCCTCATCATCTGATTCTACTATTTCATCTTCTACTATTAGTTTATCCTTTTACATTTCAGGGACTTCAATGCTAACTTCATAGTAAGGGAGTTGTTGTGATTCGATTTTAACAGTGATTACTTTGTTATTCCAGTAGATAGTAATAATATTATCCTTGTAATTTATATTTGCCTTTGTTTTCCTTAACCAGTCATTTTTTATAATAGCACTATAAGAATTAAACTCAGTAATTATAGCATCAAAGGAAATTATTTAACTACCTATTTCTAAAAAGATATCAGAAACTGCTTCTAGAGGTTAACATCATTCACCATTTACATTAATTATTATTGTTCTAGAGGCTTAGATTATTTCCATATCAAGGTACTTTAGTAAGTTTAGAGACATTATACTTCTAGCTAATCCAGAGTCAATAATGAGAGGGAATTTAATTTGTTTAATAGTAGCATCACAATATAAAGAGGTAGACCTTTTCTCTATTGCTTCGTTTAGATTTGTATCAATTAAACTTCCACTAGGTTGTCCATTATCATATTTCATAAACTCAAAGTTACCATCATCAAGAGTTGAGACAATTGGCTATTCAGGTGTTTTTCCATTATTTGTACTATTAGAGGGGTCTTTAGTATCCTTTTTATCAGTACTTTCAGTTGCAGGTACTTTTTTAGTTATAGGCTTTCCAAGCTTTTCAGTCATAGCTTTACTAAATTTAGAGTTCATTGCTAATAATTGTCTATTTGTTATATTTGCATGTTGGTCAAAGAATTGTTGAGGGGTATAGAGTATAATTATTTGGTTTACAGGTAGCATAGCTACTGGTTTTCTTTTTACTGCTTTTCTTTTTTGTTTAATATCTTTAGTTGTTTCCTTTTTATTTAGATCATCAGTTCTTTCACTTTGTTCAACTCATTTCTTTTTTGCAGGGTATGTTTCCAGAGTCATTATATTAGATGGAATTGTAGATTGAGCTGTACACTCACCCTCATGAGGTACGCCTTCTAGTTTAAATATTGTTGCTGTTGTTGTTGTTGTTGAGCTTGTTGCTATAGTTAAACTTGAGATTGTACTTGGGTTTGCTGCATTAGATAGTGAGATTAGGCTTGTTGTTGTTGTTGATTAATAGGTAGTACTTGTGCCTGAGGTTAAATTATAGGTTGAGGTTGAAATTACTGTACAGGATTATTAGATACAAGTTGAATAAGAAGTTGCAAGAGCTAGTTAACTTGTAGAGCTTGTTCAGGTTAAGCAAGTTGCTGATTATTTAGTACAGGATTTATAGGGTTCACAGAGTTTACAGGGTTAGCAACAGAAGGTACAATATTTTGATAGTTCATATTTTGAACTTGAAGACAGGTCCTATGAGTATGTTCAGATTGTCCACATTGATAACAAATAAAATTATTTGGCCTTTGAGGTCGAGATCCAAGTTGGTAAGATTGAGGTTAATTAGCTTGAGGTTGTTGATAATTATTATTATTCCTAGGATTACAGTGAGGTCCAGTATTCATTTGTTGTAACTGTTAAGTTAAGACTTGAAGACTTTGAGTGAGTTAATTCATTTAATTATTTTGTTAAGCAGGTACCATGTATTTATTAAGGTAAGAGGTTACAGTATTGGTGTCCTGATATGTTAGTTCATAATTTTTGGTACAGTTGACAGCATTATTCTAGATAGCATCATTATGGGGTTTAATATTCATGTATAATTCAGATAAGAGTCCATTTACAAATTTGCAAGCTTTGAAATCAGCAGGGAATTAGAAAAGTCCATGCTCTACCCTTCTATATAATTTCAAGAGAGTAGCAGCATAGTTATCAACAGATTCACTAGGGTGTTGTTAGCAATGTTCAAGTTTAGTAGGCCAGATTTCAACTAGGGTATGAGAACGAAAGGTAGTAAGGAAGTTAGTGACAAAGTTAGTATTATAAGCAAAGTTACCATCATCCCATTATCCAATTCTATTAGAGCTAGTATTGACCAACATTTGGTTTTTAGTCTACCAAGTAGCAACAACTCCTTTTAGATATGCAGGTACAACTTAGAGCTTATTGTCATCAGTAATTCTATTGGCATTGCAGACTTTGTTAAATTCAGTAAGCCAAGTTATAAGATCCTAATTTCTACTATAAAAGTAGAATAAATCAATCACTTGAACCTCTCTTTTGAAAGGATTATTAATAGCATTAGTATTGTTGGTCAAGGCAGTAGTAGTATTAGGCAGAGCAGTGATCAATTGGGTAAGAGTATTAGTAAGTTCCTAAAAGTTTTGTTGATTAGGTTGAGTCATGCTTCCTTGTTGCAGTTGATTAGAAGATAATTGTTGTAGTTCTGGTTGATTAAAGAGTAATTCTAGGCCAAAATTTTCTTCCTTGTCAAATGAATTTGATTGTACAGTTTGATATTCAGCTGTTTGAGAATTAGCAGTTTCACTTATATTATAAGTTACATCAAAAGAGTCATCATTAAAACTGTTTGTTAGAGTAAAAACAGTATATATTTCCTGGCAGGCTTAATTGTAAGACTTAGGTTCCTTGAAATAACAGATACTTAGAAGGAGATATGCAATGAAAGTCCAGGTATTTGGAGAGTTTAAATTATTAGTAAGAGCTTGAAAGTAGTTCTGAGTATGTAATGTATAGTATAGAGCAGAAAACCAGGTCCAAAAGTTTTTGAATCGAATATAATCACCAAGATTTGTTGTAGCTTTAGGAGGATAACAGAGATGACAAAAGATATCAGTATGTATTTAGGTATAATATTTAAGTTCCAAGTATGTAGGGATTATATTTTCGAGTTACAAGAATATGAGCTAAGAAAGTGCTCATTCAATTATCTAATATTTTAACAATTTGTTTTCACCAAAAGGCACTAATTGTTACAAGCAGTTCTTTATTAATCTGCAAATTTTTAGGTAGCAGAGGGTTTTTCACAGTTATTATTCAAAGCACCAGTTTATTTATCAGTAAACAAACAAAACCAAAATCAATAAAATTAAAAATAAAAGAAAAGAAAATGTTATTTCTAATAACAAAAACTAAAGAAACCAAAAATAATAAAGAAAAATTATAAAAAAATGAAGTGCAAGAATTTGCTTAAGAAAAGACTAAAGATATTAAAATATTGATTATTGTTAAGAATAAGAGGGCAGTTATTATTTAGAGAGATTATTATTATTTATCTTGCTTTAAGAACTATTATGATTTTTATTCTACATCATGTCAAGTTAAGGGAGAAAAAGGCTTGTATTTATAACCTTTGGTTGCTAAGGATTAGTAATTCGTGTTGGTATTTGTGGTGTTTGAGTAGACTAATAGTTATTTTTAGCTACGATATTCGTAGTGTTAAAAGTAGTATTTACAGTGCTCTTTGCATAATGTTAAGGTAATGCGTATTACTAATTATTAATTAATAGTATCTAGAAAATTCTAAAAGGTTCTAGAATATTCTGTAAGATTCTGGAAGTTGCTACATGATTCTAAGATATTCCAGGACATTCTAAAACATTCTATAACATTCTAGACTATTCTACAATTTTCTGTATAACATAACCAAAAACTATGACTAATCGTTATACAAAACTATTACTAATAAAACTATACTAAAATACTATACTAAACAAATAATAAAATTCATCCATACTGCCATTAGCACTCTGTATGGGTAACAAATACAAAAACTAAACAAAATAAATAAAAACTATAACAAATATACTATAAAAATATCACTCTTTCCCGCAGATCCCAAAACAATAAGAAAAATAAAATATATTATAAATAAGTTCAGAAAACAACAAATTAAATAATTAAATAACTAAAGCCCTGTATACAAATACAATATTCTACTAGTTACTTCTACTACAAACAAGATTAAGAGGAACTATAACAAAACCCTTACAACACCTTTGCTCTTCGACAACTTGTTGCTGACAATATCAGCAACATCTCAAATCCTTATAGAAACTCTAACAGAAGAATCTACTCAAGCTCCTCAAACTCAAACTAATGATAACGACAAAAGAGCAAAAAAGCGTCCAAGAGCATCAAATGCTGAAGCTTCAACTAGCTATAATACTACTAACTATATGTCACTCTATTCTCTTTTCCAACACAATGAAAAAAATATAGGTAAAAAAAGTAGCGATTCTACTCCAACATTCACTATTATACAGAATACACCTCTCTATTCTAAAAAAACAACAAACCCAAGTCAGGTGCCTAATATAGAACAAAGACATACAAACAATACAAATCAAATTCCCACACCCAATACAGAATCTATAACTCATGTGGAAAACTTTCACGATATACTCGAGGCACACCAAAACAAACAGGTCTTAGAATAGAAACTAGGTCAAAGTCTAAAGATAGAACAAAGCACTAGTACCAAAGATATTGATTCAACGTCTACTAGCATAATACAAGAAATAACTCAGCTCACTTATAGCCAAATCACTTCACGAGGAACTCATCCTTACTCAGGCCCTTATACAACTAATGAAATAGAAAAACAGTGGATACATAGCCTAACAATAGCTCTCAACAACCTTAGAGAAAAGTAACTTGAATCACTTGACCTATACGAATGGTACTCTGACAACATCATCAACTCTCTTAGCAATAAAGAGGTACTAACTAAATTTTTACAGCAAAAACTTGCAACAAAACCAACAAACATAGAAATTCTATATGCAATTAGAATGAAATTTAAACACCGAGATAACGCCTTCTTCCGTTCATTCACTCGCAACTTAAGCTCTTGCCCAGCTTATCAGATAGAGTTCAATACTCTAATGATTAATGCACTAGAAATATATAAAAAGTAGCACAACATGCTTATTACCAACAAAGCAAATCGAGACCAGATATTTATGAAACTAAGGATGAAACTAGCTATAGACTTCTTGTTAAATCTTAACTTTCTTAAAATAGACTCATTTGAGGTGACTAAATATATCAACTACCTTATAGGCTTTGCTAAAATACCCATGACACTAAAATTTGAAGAAATCAATAAGATTATTAAAGAAACAAAGGCAGAGGAGCTACAAGACCTTCCAGACAGTTCAGACCAAATACACCAAAAAATACAAGAAATACTACCATTCCAACTCCTAATAAAAGACAAAAGACAAACTAGTTCAATAGCCTGCACTCTGCATTACATCTTCAAATTCACTAACCTTCCTAACTTATACTTTGACGATAACTGCTCTCCTCTTTTAGACATACTATGGGAATTGCATGAATCAATCAGAGACTTATTTCCCATTACTACACATTTAGAGCTCAAGAATTTATCTCGATATAAGGCCAAACTCCAAACTCTTTATATATTCAAAAGAATACCTGATACATACTTTGAACTACCTGGACCTAAGCCACAACTCCCTTATACTTCACAAGAACTCAAACCACGCTTGCATGAGATATTTCCATTTCTACTACGTAATACAGAAGACTTCAGAAGTCATATAAAATTGCTAAAAGAAAGTTATTCATTCAACTGATTGCTAAACGACTTTATTATCCAAAAGCATTGCTTATCTGAAGACCCAAACAAACTATAACTACGAAATAAATACCAATTCTCTATAGATGACAAATACATAGCACATGCATTTATAAATGAAATCCCTCCAACATATGCAATTCCAGTAGCATTTTCACTAGCCTATATATCTATTAATCCTATAGAGAAGCCCTATCAGCCATAAGATTATAGACAAGTAGAATTAGTAAACCTTACCATTCCTATAACAACCTTCTAACAATTATCAATTGTAGTCAAAGACCTTCAAGCATACTACTACTTCCAAAATATCCCAGACAGCTAGATCAACATTAAAAAAAAATGAAAACAAAGTCAATGAATCTAAAGATAATACTCTTACTACACTACCACTAACAATCGACCAATTCAATAATCTGCTTGCCTCAAAGACTCCTAATAACGAGCTTGTATTTCCTATTACTGATCATGAAAAAGTAGGAAATATAATGAAACTAATTAGTGAAAATTTCACATACATTAACATCCCAACATATATCTTCAACCTTCCAGATCTCCCAGAACCAACTTGGAACATTTTTGCTACACCAATTAACAACATCAAACATACTGATGAAGACATGGAAATAACTCCTAATTCAAACAATAATGAACAATAAAACTATAGCTGAAAACTCCAACTCATACTCAATCTCTACTAATAATTTACCACCAACAAGTCACCAACAAAACATGTACCAAACAACTAATATACCTCATCAAAATACAATAACAGATAACATTCCAAATATTAAAGAAAAAATTAACTTCGCAACTCACAATATCAGAGGATTCAATAACCAAATCAAACGCCAACAATGAATCACATACTGCCTGCAAAATAACCTTTATATTATCTCTATTACTGAAACAAAACTAAAAGAATCCTCCCAACTATCATTAACTAACCCTATATACAAAATCTTTATCTCCAATTATACTCCAGCTTCAAATTAACAGCGAGACTCAAGCCTCAGAATAGCACTGATAATACATAACACAGTACAACTATATATACACAATATAATCATCTTCCCAGGGACAGCTCTCTGTTTAGATTTCTTCTTTTCAAACAACAAAACTCATATAATCTCAGTATACCTTTCATTAAACAACCCTGATCTATCAAACCAAACTCAAACTTAAGTAGCACTTTAGTCTATAGAAGCAAAAAATAAAAACTGGCATACTATTATACTAGGCGACTTCAACTCAAATAATTTTACTAAAAAAAAGATGAAGAATATAATTTTCACAGATCTCTCAACAAACAATTTCACTAGTCTGCTCAACTTCCACAACATTTTAACTCCTACCTGATACCGAAATGACTCTTATTCTCAGATAGATGATATATGGGTCTCACCTGATATTCTACTAGATATTGAAACTCCAACACTTACTAAAGCTATAGGAATTACTGAAAGTGATCATATAATTATGTCAACGACCTGAAACACAAACTTCACACCATCAAGAATAAGAAACAAAAAAAGAAAACAGAAAATATATCTATATAACAAAATGACAAAGGAAAACTAGGAAGAATTCTCTAACAAAATTCACTAAATACTAACGCTATTACTAAAAGACAAAACAATCTCTGACATTAAATCACTAAACAACTATTGGAATATCTGGTCTTCCAACATTATTAAAGTCGCCAATCAACTGATTTCAATTACACATACCACACCTAAACAATACTTCACACTTTCCTTAAAAGCATCAAAACTCTACTTTGCCTTAAAGTATATTAACAAATATTATCATATTTTAACTTCTAGCCTACCTCTTCTCTCTACAGAATTTCTTTGCACTATTTTAAATAAATACCTTGCTAAAGCAACCTCCTTAGCAGAAATTCCAGACTTAACTTTAAACCAACAATTACTAGACTCTAAAACTATAGATAACACATAATATTCCTCCTATCACTATACAATAACAACAATCAAAAATCTTAAAAACACAATCTGGAAAAGCAGAAACGTAGAAAAGAATCTTAAGCAATCTGAATGAATTAAATACTATGTATACCATAGATATACAGACTTTAAAGATAACACAAGCCGAATGATCAATAGTATACTAAAACAACAAAAAGACCATATAAGTTTCGAAAAGATAATAACTCATAACTCAGTAATCACAGAACCTCAACAAATCAAAAAAGCAATATGTACTCACTTCCAAAACTAGACAAAATCAAATTCCACAAATGATACTCTCTGGGAAGAATAGGAGAGATACTATATCCCTATAAAGAAAATTAATTCTAGTACATATGACTCGCTAATTCAAACTATCACCATAGAGGAACTTCTCTCTACAATAAGAGATGCACCAAAATATGAAGCAACTAGACCCCTAATGATCTCTAATGAAATGCTTCAACATCTTCCTCCATCAGCACTTACATATCTTCTCAAGATATTTAATGCATGCCTCTTACTCGAACAACTCCCTAAACAATAGCTAAATTCAAACATATAGCCTATCCCAAAAAAAACACAATATACTTTCGAACTAAATACAACAAGACTTATTATACTAATTGATCATACTAGAAAAATATTTACTAAAATTATCACTAATAGGCTATCAAATATTCTTGACAGATATAATATCTTCTCTCCACTAAATTATGTAGCATTTCTATGACAATCGACCTTTCAACCAATATCCCAGCTTACATCTATAATTAAACATGCTCATACAAAAAAAGAAGAAGTTTGGCTCCTACTACAGGATATGTCAAAGGTATTTGACTTAATTCACATACTCATACTTATAAAAGCCTTACACAGAATCTAAATTCCTAAATCTACAGTAAATCTTCTAACATTCTTACTCTCTAATCGTACTAATTAAGTAATCACAGACTTCGGACTAACAAAACTATACCCAGTACATGACAGAATTGATTAAGGAGAAACCTTCTCCCCACTTTTATAGAAGATCTACTACGACCTACTAATATCTCGTATACACAACGAATATTTAGGATACCAAGGAACAATTCCATTAATACCTACAACAAAACTAATACATACCTCAATTATAGCATATATGGATGACTTACTCTGGGTAGCACACTCAAAAGATTCCCTTCAGAAGATTCTCTTAATAGCAAATTCTTTCTATAAATTCGCTAGGATCAAAGTCAACCCATCAAAATCAATACTTGCTACAAACTCTATTTTGGACAACAAAGATATTATTTTTAATGAAGAAAACATAAGTGTGATTGACAAATCCAAACCATTTAAATATTTGAGAGCATAGTTTTCCTTCTCTCCTAATCTAACAAACAACCAAAAATGATAATCTTTAAAGCTAATTTCTGCATTACCAAACTACAAAAATCACATATTACGGAGAAACAAGCAATATATATTATCAATAATGTTATAATACCTCAGATCTCATATCGACTTAACAGTTCTTTTCTTTCAACCTCACAACTAGCTACACTTAATCACTTAAACACAAACATAGTAAAACAAAAAGCAAGACTATCACGAGGCCTCTCTAACTCTTTTCTTCACTACTCAGAGATTTACACATTAAAAGATATAATACAAGTTCAAGAATCATACCTATACACTACACTCTTACAGAACCTAAATCATCTAAACTTTGATTTATCATTCCTTAAAATTCAATTACAACAACTACAAGACTCTACTGTATCAAACCTCTCGATACTTATACACCTCCCACTATTACCAAAAAAACAAAAAGATACTCATACAGGACAATCAATCCTTGCAATTCACTCTCTACACATCCAGTTTCTGAGGAATGAGAAAATAAACTGGCTAATTCCTCTTAAAACCAAAGGCATACCTATTAACAAAATATTAACAAACCACCCTCAGGCACATATATTGAAACAACAGCTGAATAAGCATTTTATATATTACATTGAACAGTTTCTTAACTATAATAATTCAGAACTCTTTAATTGGCAAAATTTTCACCACAATATACTTAAGATACCAAGAGAATAAATACCAAAGTGGTTCACCAAAATACAAGAAATAATTAGATCAATAGCAAATCCTACAACTTCACTTGTTTATCCTAACCCATTCACCTTAACAAAATGGGTACTTAAGAAAAAATCTTGAGTCCTCACTCATGACTTCTTACTGGGATGCACCAATCACTTTGACAACCACTATATAACTATTCACCACTATACTCGCTTAATTAACAATATACTTACTCCATGCCCAGGATGCAAAGAACTAAGAGTATCTGCAGATAAAAGGAAAAAAGAATGGATAATTTTTGAGAAAGAAGGAAAACAAGAATGTGGAAGAGTTGCAAGAAAAAAATCTAAGTACTTTATAGTAAAGCACTGGAAAATAGAAGAAAATGATAACTCAGGAACTTCTATATCAATGATCATGTGCAGAAGCTACAAATTAGAGAAACAAAATAATATGAGCTGTCTGATCAGACATAAGTATATAGATTGGTACCAGGTACTTAACAAGATTCACAAAGTCAATGAGCTCGCTTCTACTATAATACCAACTATGTCTTATAAAGATAATAGAGAAGTAGTTAACGCTGAAATAATAGATAACAGCAAAGATACAAAGTTAGTATTATGGAAATAGAAGAAGCAGTTATACATAGAGTAATTAGAGATAATAATTTACAAAATAAGCTTAGTAGAATAGCGAGATTACTCAAAAAAAAGGAGAAGCTAGATATATATACAGATAGCTCACTAGTAGTAGAAAATGTAGAAGAGAGAGAAGTTAAAAAGATAGGCATCAGTTAGGTAGTAGCAGAGGAGAGTAGGATGGAATCTAGTTTTAGCTTTAGTGATAGTATAGTAGAATAGCCTTCATCTACATGTGCAGAACTAGATGCAATCTGAATAGTGCTTTTAGTAGTACCCTTTGGAGCAACTGTTAGGATATTCTCAGATAACAAGGCAGCAATTGAAGGAATCCAGAACTTTAAAGACCTTTCAAAGCTAAGAAGCTATTTTAAAGCAAAAAATCATAGCATAATCAATCAAATTGCAGATTACTGTAAAACGAAGGAAATTAAGCTAGATCTGATTAAAGTAAAAGGGCATAGTTCAAATATTTGGAATGATAGAGCAGATCAGTTAGCTAAAAAAAGCCTCTCTTCAGACTTAATTCTTGAAGTCCAAGAAGTAACAACAAGTAAAATTAGGTTTTTCTTATTATGAAAAAACAAAATTATAGATAATGCATTTAGATCTTTCGTAAATATAACTATAGCAATATTTTACGAATGCATATAAGCAGACTTAAATAGTATCAAATTAGTATTGAACTAGAGGCTATCAGACTAATGCAATAATAAGCTAAACTAGAAAAATACGTAGAGCATTTTGAAAAACTTACAAAGAAAAAAATGTATGAGCATAAAGAAGAGCAAAATGCTAATATTTAGGCTAAAATACCTAAATAAGCTTTTGCCAACAAAAGATGTATGCTACCAAAGAGACCTCATGCTTTACAAAACTAAGACCTGTATTGCATGTTATACAAAAGCAGAATCCTTCGAGCACTTAGCAGATTGTGTAGTCTACCAACCAATATGGAGGAATATAGAAGCATTTATTATTGATGAACTAAACTCCTGACTTATCTCCAAATTAGAAGTCAAAGTCGAAGCTCAGAAATTAAGCAAAATCTTTCTAGGTTTAAGTACAGAAATCAAGCTAAAAAAAAGAAAACTTTATATTTAGGAGCTAACATGTTTAAGCCTGTTAGTAGAAGCTAAAGTTCTTTTAGAATCAGCATCTAAAGCAAACAAAGCTATCTGCTAGTTTACTGAAATTTTCTAGTCAAACTTTTTTGAAAGACTTTGGAAATTTCATTACGAAATTTTCCTAGAGTAGGAAAAAAGAAACAATATAGATTCTAAGAAAAAGAGGAAGAAACAAAATTATAAAGACTAATCTGAGCAGAAGAGGTATTAAGCAAGAAAGGAAAACCCAAATTCTGCGGAAAAGAAGGCTATCGAATCACCTAATGCTAAAGAGAAAAGGATTTAGAAGGAGGCCAAAAATAGAATTAATAAGTAGATTACAGAGGGTACAAAAGAAAGTTGATTAAGTTTCAAAAATAATTAAATAGACATACTTGATATAGGCGCATAGTAGCCGTCTGGAGATCCTTAGAATATGACCCTGCCTAGGCATTCTATTCTTCAGGGAGGAAAATTTACTATTGCAGCAGATCGCGCCTAGGTATTTTAGGTAGCTGAGTGAGTTTTAAATTATATAAAGAGAATATTTATATAGTTAAATTAGTTTAGCTTATATTCTTGTTATAATATTTTATATGTTTTCTCTTAATAAATAATAGGCAAGATCGTCTAAGTATAAAAAAAAAAAAAAAAAAAAAAAAAAAAAATAATAATAATAATAATAAATAAAAAATAAAAAAAAGTAAAAAATAAAAAAATTATTGAGTTAGAGATTACGCTGAATCAATAGTTAAAATCTAACATATAGCCAATTTCTAAAAATCATACTATACTTATGATCTAAATACTATTAGGCTGATTACACTTATTAACCATACTAGAAAAATTTTTACCAAAATAGTTACAAAATATCTAACAGAGATTTTAGCTAGAAATTAGTGCTATCACTATACAACTTTGCTGTATTACTATACCAATCAACCTTACAATCTATACAATATTGTCACGCCTATAATTTTCTATTTCTTTATTTTTCTTTTATTTTATTTTTAGTTTTATTATTTGATTTAGTATTTTTATAGTATATTTTTTTTTTTTTTTTTTATAGAATGAGGTCTTGCCTTGGTTTTTATTGAGTTTGATAATATAAATTCAACAGAGTTATGTTACATTAATAAGCTACTGTTACCTAAGCTAGGGCTACTTTACCTTTCGGCCTGTACTCTACTAGAGTAGACCAATGACCTCATCTAGATTTGGAATGGGATATTGCTGATATAAGTGTCTGATATATTAGATATAAGATATGCTTCTTTCCATTTTTGTAATTTAGCAGAAGTATCAGTTATAGTGGTATTGGTTGTAGTGTTGTTAATTGGTATATTAAGGGTATGTATCTGGTTTGAGTGGGATGAAGTGTGATTTGTGATGGAGATTTGTTGGCAGCGAGAGAGCCAGATTTGTTTGTAAACTTTGCAAATGATTTTGTATAGGATCATAACTATATGTAGAGTATTGTTTGAGCTAGTCATCAGATTTTGGAAGGGGTTCATATTTGGAGTTTCATGAATTAAACCTTGGAGCAGTAGAATCGGGAGGTTTCTATTAGAGGATGAGTTGGTAAAGTAGTTAGTTATATTTTTGATAGTCTGTAGAGTGAGGTTGTTGGAAATTATATTTTTTTTGATATATTTAGTTATCACAGTAGTTAAAATAGTTTGGATATTTGGGTTGTTGTTGGAGCAGATGAGCCAGTATGTATTAGATTCAGATTCAAGTTGGCAGCGTGGATATAGATCTGTAGTCATCTTGTTAGGTTAACATTTATGTAGATTTTGTATTGTTGGGAGTTCGTCTATTAGAAATTTGATTTTGAAGACTTTGAGTGTGAAGTACTTCGGTGAGGTATGTAAGCTATTGGGATTGTTAAATAAATTGATACATTATTGACCTATGAAACATAAGAAAAAACACAAATTCCTTAATATCTTTCGATCTACCAGTCCGAATTGGATGAAACACATACTATTGGAATCAGCTCACTGAGACGGTTCTAATGAGCCAAGAATCATTAAAATTCAATTACTAGATCCCGAGATAATTAAGATCCAGCTTTTTATCATAATCTGTGCGATCTGATTGGCTGAGCGACTACTGCGGGAGATGCGTTACATGTAGCATATCTATTACCTATGGTTTTTGAGA
>CAJVPM010000572.1:0-16094 GCA_910592325.1 Scutellospora calospora
TTTAATTTGTTTGATGAACCATTACTGCATTATTGCATTATTGCATTAAATACAAGCTCTCAGGCTTTAATTGTTCAACAATTTATAATAAATCATGAATTCTACCAAACACAATCAAGCTGTTTTAGATTTAAACTCTTCCGATCCAACTGTTCGTGTGAAAGCTTTACGCTTTATAAAAAATAATATCATCGGGAATAAAACGAAAAAAGATCTGTACATCGGACTTAATGTTATTCCAAAGTATACCTTATTATCTACTAGAATTATTTTTATGAAAAATATATACGATACTTAATATTTGTATTTGTAACGTCTTTTTTGTTATGCTCAGACTTGTCACTTTTTTCATAGAAAATGAGAGTGTTGACCCTCAGATTCAAATTCAGGCGGCGATCGTCTTGGGTAGCTTTGCTTATGGTTCGGCTTATTTTTTTTATTCAACTCAAAATATTTTTGAATGCTGTGCAAAATTTAAAAGATCTTTTCTTTGTCAAAAAGGTGGTGAAGAGAATGTGACAGAGATAGTTAAGCATGAAGCTGTTAAACCCTTGTTAGAATGTATATCGTCAAAAAATGATCCTAGACTAATCGAAGCGGCTGCTCGAGCTCTAAAAGCTATTTATAAATGCCCAACTGCAGATAAAAATGACATATTTCAAGTAAGAATTATCGATAACTTATTTATTTTGATATTTTTTTTTTTTTTTTAATATTATTCTGTTATTAATAAGTAATTTCATAGGGTTATCACCTTCAAGACCTTATTACTCTCCTTGACCCTGAAGCACTTAGTCCGAAAACAGATCGCGAAAAGATCGCGTCGGTACATACTGCTGAATTAGCAGCGACTATAATTGCACGTTGTTGTGATACCAACGAACAGCAGATCCAGATTGCACAAGCTGGTGCCTTTCCTAAATTGGTCAATTTATTAACTTGTGGGTTTTCTAAAGCTCAAGAAGCCGCTTTGGATGCGCTTGCGTATCTTTGTCGTGAAAACTCTGATTTTGGCAAAGAAATCGTCAAGACAAAATGTATGTAAGAATAATTTAAATATTCATGCGCTGTTCAAAAGTCATACTTTTTTTTATTTTTTATTTTTAGCTGAAACAAGTGAGAACCCGGTCAAAATCATGTTAAATTTGATTCGCGATAAATCACCGACAATGCGACTAATATCGGCTAAATGGTATACGATAGTTAATGTTCCCATATTTATTATATTAAAGTTCTATATGTTCTAATCAAACTGTTATAATTATTTTTGAAGCTTGACACATCTATGTCGTGCGAAAGCAATAGATGAATATTTAAATGATATTACGTTAGCCGTATTACCAACTTTAGTCAAATTGCTTGATGAAAAAGGTCCCGTCCGTGAAGAAGCTCCACATGTTTTAGGTATTTAATTTATTTTTTAGATTTTTTTTTTTTTTTATATATATATGTTATTTTATCTTCATATATTCTTTTCTGAATTTGTTATTTATTAGCTTATTTGATTCGTGATAATGAAGAATTGCAAAAGGCCGCTTGCGATTCAGAAGCTGTACCAAAATTGGCTGACTTTGTTACCCATATCGGTGATCAGAATGGTTCATATTATGATCCTTTGGGTGACGGTGATAAATTGAAGGAGGCATATCTCATTCTGAATTAATATTTGAGAAGATTCTTTGTATATTGAATTAATCGAAATTGACAATAAAACTCAGAATGCTCTAATGGCTCTTGCGGCTATAAGTTCTTTGACCGATGAAGGTCGGAAGCTGGTAAAGACATTGATGCTGATTATAGTCAAATTTACTCTAAGCGTCGGCTTGACCACAATGCTCTTTTGCTATAAAGGTCGTTGATGCAAAAATAATCCCACATATAGTTGCAGGAATGTCGCATCGTTCTTATGGAGTTCGTGCTGCTGCATGTCAATGTACTCGAAGTCTCTCAAGATCCGTCTCAATATTACGCACCAATCTTGTGGATGCAGGAATCGCAACGCCTTTATTTAAAGTAAGGTTTATTGCAGTCCTGCACTTAATTGTTTGCATATTTCATAAAATTTGAAAACTTACAGTCTGCTTATAAATATTTAGTTGTTATCTGACGAATCAACTGATGTGCAAACCATGGCATGTGCTACGCTTTGTAATTTGGTACTGGAATTTTCACCTATGAGAAAGGTATTTAAATATACATTCTTTTTATCATTTTTATTTAATTTACTATATTGAATACATCTATTTAAATATAATAGCAAATTATGGAACAAGGAGGAATAGAAAAGTTGGTTAAATTGGTGCATTCTCCAGACAACACATTAAGACTTAATGCTATATGGGCATTGAAGAATTTGGTTTATCATGCAGAGTCTGAGGTCAAATATAGAGTGATGGAAGTATTAACATATATAACTATGGAAAAGTAAGTAGAATCATAAATAACTTGTAATAAGAATTTAAATCAACTGATATATATTATATATCATTTAGATTAATTGAAGATTCAGAACTTGATGTACAAGAAAAAGCATTGAATTTGTTGAGAAACCTAGCTTGTCCAAAACCAGAAGTATAAACATTCTTAAAATTTTTAATTAGTATTTGCTTAATTATAAGTAATAACATCACTTATGTTTTACTTAGGATATCGAAGAAGTATTCAAAGGGTTGACCGAAACTCGATTGATGAATATAATAGAAAGTAAACTTTGTTCTTGGAGTATCGAAATTATTAAACAGGTAATTTGATTATTCATTTTGATATAACTTTTTTTAATATGGTGCATTAAAGTATTCTTATTCTTGAACAGATTCTGTTTGTTATCAATAATATTGCTACTGGCAATGAACGCCATAAAAAAACTATTATGGCAAGAACTAATATTTTGACACATATTAAGAACTACATGAGCCACCAAAATCCTGAAATACGTGTTGCTGCAGTGTGGTGTCTTATAAATCTGACATGGATGGAAGATAGACATAGTAGTAAGATATTCTCTTTTATTGATTTCGCAACGTTATCAGCTTTTTTGATTTTGTATCTACGGAATAGGTTCCCAATTGCGCGTTCGAGAGCTACGTCAGTTTGGTTTTGAGGATATAGTAAAAAATATGGCGGACGATGAGAATTTAGATGTTCGTGAAAAAGTGAAGATGGCTTTAGTACAATTTTCCCAAGTGTAATTGGAGAATTTTTATAAGCTATTTTATTTTCCACTTATTTTTTTATGTGTGTTGTTCGAGACTTGCTGGCAAGACAACTAGCGATATAATCATCTGTGTAAGAAAATTCTACGTGAGAAGGTCGAAAACCATCATCCGGTATTCATGTAATGTATATTTTTATTTTAATATCATGTCATGCATTATTGCATTTCTTGCTTATTTCGATATCTGAACACTTTTGAGATTGCATGGATTTTGATTACTAATTCTACAATATATAGTAGCATCTGAAATATTTTTCATATACAAAATTTAATATAGATAATAAAAATAATTGAAATGATATATTGTTAAATATTAATGATTATTATTGTTACATGATGGGCTTATATACTGTATTGATAAACTATAACATTAAATAAGTCATGTGGATTTGAATGACAACCAAAGATAGAAACTAAAAAAAAAATTGTTGTCTCGTGGCGGATTCGAACCGCCGACCGTCTGTGTGTTAGACAGACGTGATAACCAACTACACCAACGAGACAATTATAAGGATATTATTTTATTTTTTTAAAATAATCCTATTTATAAGTCAAATTACAAGATAAACCTACTGTCAATTTTTTTAATGTTTAGTGGCAATGTATGCGTGTAACTTTAAAATTATTGTCTGGCATAATATAATGTTACAAATTTTTAAACATGAATAAATTATCAAACTTTTGCCGACCGTACATTAGAAATTTTAAATGTAGATTTGAAATTCAATTTAATATGATTAAAGGGCATGATAATTAGTCTTAAAGCAGTATCATATCAATTCATAATCTCAAACAACGCGCTAACACTTTCACCATTGTGTGTTCTCCTAATAGCTTCAGCGAACAAAGGAGCAACACTAAACACATTCATTTTAGGACATTGCGCTAGATGTTCATCTTGTGGAATACTATCACTCGCAAAAATTTGATCGATATTACTTGCTTGAATTCGTTGAATGGCGTCACCGCTCATGATTGCGTGTGTAATAATAGCGTAAATTTTTTGAGCACCGTTCTCGTGAAGAATCTTTGCAGCTTTAGTAATCGTATAAGAGGTATCCGCAATATCATCTATAAGAATGCAGATTTTATCTTTAACATCACCAACAAGCATCATATCAGTCTTATATGGCTTATTTTGAGATCGGCGGTCTTTATGAATAAGAGCAAAGTCCATTCTAAGTTTCTCTGCGATTGCTGTAGCCCTAAATAACAAATAAAAAATTATTTTGGATGATTACGTATACAAAAGTAAGTTACAAATAAGTTACCATTAAGCAACAATTTCCGATAGCTTATAATTTCACGGTCATGCTTTTTTTGGCTTACCTTTTAGCACCACCAGCATCTGGGGAAACAACTACCGCTTGCTCCCAATTTAAAATGTTTTGCTTTATGCACTTAATCATCAAAGGCTGTCCGTAAAGATTGTCAACAGGGACATCAAAAAAGCCTTGAAACTGAGGATCATGAAGATCCATTGTCATTATATGGTCAGCACCTGAAAAATTGTCATGTGACAGTTCAAACATAAAGAAAATATATTACTTGCGATAACTCATGGAAATAACATATAATAACCTGCACAAGTTAGAAGATTAGCGATGAGAGTTCCTGAGCGAGCAATCCATTGTTTATAACCTCCAATACTACGAATTCCATTGCCAGATCGGGACGAATCAGTGCAATTTGAGTACGAACTTTGACCTTCGATTTTATCCAATGGATCTTTAAATTCTGATGCGGGCGTTACTGGCGCAGAGCTATCATAAGGATTTTCAAAGTTATTACCTCTAAAAGCATTTCTAGGGAGCCGTGATAAAGGTGTACCGTCTTTTTTAAAAGGAACGTCAGGCTGTCTTGCATATGGAAAACAAGGTATCACAGCAGTGATCTTTGCGGCCGAAGCAATTTTGCACGCTGAAATCATGATCAAAAGTTCCATGAAATTGTCGTTGACATGCCCACAGCCTGATTGGATTATGTAAACATCTTGCTCTCTAACACTTTCACGAATTTCTACGTTGGTCTCTTTATTTGAAAATTTTGAAAGTGTAACACGCCCAAGCGATAACCCCAAACGAGAGGCAATTTTACTCGCTAAGTCTGGGTGCGAAGAGCCCCCAAAAATGACAATGTTGTGCATCAGAAAATAGACTTCTTTCAAACGAAGTACAGTAGTTAATAAAATTCAATATCTAATCTGCGTATGTAATTATCACATGACACCGTTACATAGTTTTCGAACATTCCAGAATAAACCACATTTTACAACAGTGATTTGAACAAATATTTAGAAAAAATGTTTTTTTAACTAAAACATTATTAGAGAAAAAATGATTTTATAAATATAAATATTGGTTTGTACAGCCATTTCACCGAAAATAAATCTGTATCCAACACTAGCTATCGCTACGTATAAATCTGGGTTAGATGAAAAGGTTGTTGATGAATACCATTTATAGTATAGTATTCTAATTAAGAATTAATTTTAAAGAAGAGGAATTCAATAAATATAATTGTTTGAATCTTAAGGTGCAAATTATCTAGTAGCATAAATAGGACCTCCCGCAGCAAAAGGAGGGGGATGGGTCAAAAAAATAGTTTTTAATTTTATGTTAATTATATTCTAATTAATCTAATTTTTTATGAATTCTTTTAAAAAAATTTTTTTTATCTTATCCCCACTTTTTGCTGTTGGGGGTTCCAAATATGTGTCACTTTCTACTACCAAATTATATCGAGAAGAACATATCGAAAATATCTTTGATGATACAACACATTAAAAAATAACCAATTTTTGGATGCCTTTGTATTAGTAGATAAAATCAATTTATTCTGCTAATTCAGTAGATTTTTTAAAGGATTAACTTAGTCGATTCGATTAAATTTTGGCATGTATATACTGTAGATAATCAAAATTTTCGATAAGTTTAAATAAAAATGTTTGGTACAGAAGAAATAAATTGTTTTTATTATTACATCACTCACAGTGCTATAGCACTATAATGCTATAGCGCTACAACAATATTCCCAACTAATAATATATTTTTATCGATGCTTGAAAATCTAAAGTTTGAGACTAAACAATGCTTGAAATTCATCGATTCCAATCTCTACTACATACAACCGATTTCATATAACACAAGAAAAACTTGGAGTAAAAAGTACAATAACTTTCAAAAATTGAAATAGGTCTTTACTTATTGCTCAGCTTATAGAGTGTGCATTGTAGTAAGTTTTACAAAGTTATAGGAGTTTAAAAATTTATAGGCGATGCAACTTAAAATTAAAACAATTAAACAGTTAAAGTTTCGTGCATTATGCAAAAATTAATAAATACTTTAAAAGTGAATATATATTACAGTAATGCATAAAAATACATTAAACAAGGAAAGTTAAACATTTATGACCACAGCCAGTTGGACACTCTTCATTACAACTAAACCAATCTTGCATATGAGAGTGATGACCTCCGTGACTACAACCTTGACACCAAGTATATAAACCTTTTACCGTAACGTGACTATTAATTAACACATAAGTAAAATATAAAATTGATTATGTACCGTAATAAAACAAGAATAAAGTAAATCTAAACAAACCATAAAGAGCATAAAATTAGTTTTTTACATCTTGCACATAGCCAATATTCGCACATTGTATCATTTATAGGTTTAAAACAATTAATGCATGTCGTATTAATCAATGTGGATTGCTTTTGAAAATAATCAAGCGAACTATTAATAAGTCGTGTAGAATGAAGATATAAGAATTATTTTATTTTATAAAACAAAAACCTGATTCAGTATTCCAACAGTCGTATTATTACAATATTTTATTACAAAAGTTGCAGCGCACCAAAGTTGAAACCGATGCAAAAGATCTATAAAAAGAATATAATTAGACAAAAAATAGAATTATTAATTCAGGTATGACAGTATTCTTACCAACGTATGAAAAAAACCATTGTTCTACTCTTTCTTCATTTATTTTAAGTTTGTCTCCAAGCACTAGTATTAAAGTTACACACATCTGTACATCACCCTAATAAAAATAAATTGTTACTAGTCAGTTTTTGTCAAATTCCTTTCTACAATTGTCATTTATTCGAACCTGTTCTGCATAATAATCCAATAGTTGTGACATTATAGGTTCTTTGTCCCATGAAGTAGACTTGAACTCTGGCTGAACAATTTGATTAGAATAAGGTTTTTCGTAATGATCAGGTTCGTATTCGGAAGGTGGTTCACTTTCCGGGTCAGAAGTCGAATCATCATCCTTCAAAATAATAAAAATTTAAAAATAGAGAAAATAAAATTGATATTCTTAATAATAATAATAAATGCCTTACGGGATTTATGGGTTTATCTATAGCGTTGCTATTATCTTTTAAAAAATCGTTATCTTTTGCTTCGCTTGGTGATTTAGAATGTGTAGCTGATGATAAATTTTTTAAGGGAGGTTCTTCTGGCATTTCCTTATCTGAAATACATAAAGTACAATTAAATTTATGAACAAATGCAAAAAAAAAAAATGATTTTGAACAACAAGTTACATACCTTTGATGTTAGACTCTGCCTTGTTCATTTCAGAAAGCGTTTTCTTTCCGTACAATAGTTGGACAACTTTCCATGTCTGAGCAGTTCGGTATCTTTGCACATCCCAAGCGACCTAAAAAAGCAGTTACATCGAAATTGTGGATTAAAAAAAAATAAAAAATAAAATAATAATAAATAATAATACAATTGACAACTTATAAATATTTACCTTTGCATTATGATCACACATATCCCAAATGTCGGAACCAGAGGAAATATAATTTATAGCAAGGTATGAAAAAGATTTGGGGTCAAACGTTGGAAGAGATACAGAACCGGTTTTTTGTTGTAATTGGTAGTTATCCTTTAATAAATAAATTCAACCCATGAAATAAATAATATGAACGATATAATATAATAAGAATGTAAATCAAATAAATATTAACTTCATTACGAGGTTCGATAACACCGGGAGAAGTTCGTCTCTGCATTAGACGAAACTGACTACTTGATGGCATTGATCTATTTCTATAAATTTAAATATTAACCATCGTCTTTTATTACGAATTGATTTCAAAAGTTACTTACTGATCTTCTGAATGCGTGTCATTGGATTTCTCAATAGCAAACGCTATCTGGTCATAAACGCTCCAACCAATTGCACATTTACTTAACAAATCTAGCTGATGATAAGAATATCTAATATCCTGCTGAACAAAAAATTTGTCCTTGGAACAAGACCAAAGTACATCAGAATCATGCCATAAAAACCCTAGTAATAAAATAAAATAAAAATGAAAACAATTTTGGGATATGTATTTTTTAAAATTCAACGTATGAGACCTCATAGCAAAAGGTGGCTTTGGGCCATTTTAAAATTTGATATTCTAATAAATATATCTTGTGATCAGTGTACAAAATTTGAATTATCTACAAGAACATCTATATAGTAGATTTTTGAAATTTTATGTTCTCACATAAGTGTAACCTGAGATCTTTATGCTCTCAGAGAACATTGAGAACATTGAATTTTGCACACTGTTTGTGATCTAGTGATTAAAATCAAATAAATTTTATAATACTTAATTCCTCTCAATAAGAATCTATTTTGAGTATCAAATTTCAAATGGCCCAGAGCTACCGTTTTCCCATATATTATAATATATATAGTCACCAGTTGGAACATCTGAGTGCTCTTCAAAGAAACAACTTGCGATATAAGGTCTCTTGATGTTCCACACAAAAATTCGATTATCTCCTTGCAACGAACAGGAGGCAATTTCTGATTGATTATTGGGCCGCCATTGGACACGTGCTACACTAGACATAGTATAAATCGTCCCTTTTGGTCTTATACTAGAAGAACACATATCCCATATCTGTCAAAAATAAGAAATATGAGTACTTAAATCTATGAAGATTGATTTGATACGGACACTCCATATAATACTTTAATAGCCTTATCACGTCCACCACTAGCAACGGTTCTCCCGTCAGAATGCCAGTCAATCGCCAGAACTGGCCCTATATGTGCATTTAATTTGCGATCATTAAGATTTGGTTTTTTAAGATCCCATTTCTTTATAATAAGATATAAAAATTTAATACTATTAAATATAAATAATTATAATTATATTTAATAATAATATTGTTCGTACCTGGATTGTTCCATTTTCAAATGCAGCAACAAATTCATTCATACTTGCTGGATTGAATTGCACATCACGAACACTTTCACATTTACCATCAAATGTCATCATGGGTCTTGAACAATACTCTCTCAGATCCTAAAAATAACATACCCCAATAAATTAACAAGCAATGCTAAAAATTTAAAAAATCTGTTAATAAAATAGTAGTAATAAACCCTAACCCATAATTTCATTGTACCATCGTGCGACGCGCTTAAAAGCAAATCACCTTGCTTTGGATTAAAACATACTCTATTTACAGCGCGGTCATGGGCATTTATTTTTTGTTCTGAAATTTGAAATTGCACTTAGATTCATATTATGAAATAAGCTGCCAACTATATAACTTACCATCCCTAGGTTGACCATTTCCCACATCCCAAATAGAAATTGAACCAGTTGTCGCAGCGGTTGCTACTTTATTTCTTGTGGCTAAAATGTAACCAATACAATTATTTCAATTCCTGCATCAAATGAAATGTTAAACGGATATAAAATAAAATGGGTTCACCGGATGTGCTAAATCTTTAGGCGAAAATCGCAACTTACAAGAATTACCCCATTTAACATCAGTAATATTACTATTTTTATTGCCATGCCTAACGTTGAGATTTGATTCCTCGGTGATTTCACGATCAGATACATTCAAAATTTTCAATACTGTATTTTCAATAGAAGGAAAACAAGACGTTATTAATAGGAGAAATTTAGAAATGTATGTTTGTTTGTTTGAAATACCTGAGCTACCCGCAACGATAACTTGATTTGAATCCGGTGAAGACGATAGAGCAATTAATGGATTATTAAGTTGATGTTTCTTTACATAATGTCCTAAATCGTGTCGTCCCCCCATTTGTGGCGCTTTGGTAGAGCTACTTCCAAAGTGACAAAAAGTAAAATCAGACAAATTACTTGAAATACCAGAATCGTTCGTCGAATTAGTCCAGGTTAGCTTTGGTATAACTTGTTTATATCGTTCTCCCATAGTTTTAATGATAACAATAAGCTTTAGTATAACATAATTTAGGTAACTAGTTTAATAATGATACGTAGAAAATGGATATCATATGACTGGTATTACCATTTTCTGTACATATCTTTATTACTTTTGATTAAAGTTTCTTAAATTATTCAAGTACAACCATTATTTAGAATTATAATACGCGACTTCCTGTAATACTCTAAAGCGCGTTTATGGTGAACGCGTTCTACTCTACATTAATGAACCGGGACTACCAAATTTAGCTAAGTGTCGATCAGATAATTGCGATGGTAAATTTTAAATCATACTCGTATATACCTTCTCTATTTTAACGACAATATATTAGATATAATCAATCAATATATTGAACTTAAAAGATTTATAGATCAATATAGGATAGTATGAAGATAGATATGTATGCAACCGTAGATTTTTATATTATTATGACAATTGTGCATATATGCAGCGAGAACAAGCATTGCCTTATTTTTTTATTTTTTTAAGAATGAATCATTACAACAGATGATAACAACACATTTTAAATAGTATTTAGTCAAAGAGACCGAATCCCATGTCCTAATTAAAAATATTTGAGTGAGAACATTGACAAGCGACAATTAATAACAAATAATAATAACGTGTAGATAATTAAGTTCATAAACGAAATTTAAACGTACTTCATCGGATTCTTCTTTTTCTTCCTCTTTAGCTTCCTCAACAGGAGCAGCTTCAGCAGCACCGCCGCCAGCGCCGCCACCTCCAGCAGCACTGGCTGAAACACCACCACCACCAGAAGGGACAGATGAAAGCTTAGATGAGCCCTCAGCGATCAGCTATATAAATGCCAATCAAAAATAAATTAGAAATATAAAATAATTTAATAAATGACACATGATAAGTGGACTAACCTCATTGATATTTTTACCGTCTAGTTCAGAAAGTAAAGTTTTAATCCTCTCATCATCTGTCTCAATACCAACACTATCAAGTAGAGCCTTGATGTCTTTGGCCTTGGGATTATCTTTTCCAGCAAGGTTAAGCAATAAATAGGCGGCAAGATGTTTCATTATTGTCTATAATGTATATGAACATGTTTAAAAATGTACGATATTTTATAATTATCCATATGAATGAATGAGTATTATCATAGTACCTTTGTTTAAATTTTCGAGTTTGTCGTAAAAGTCGACTTTTTTTTTCTGCAAAATCTTTAACTCGTTTTGAGAACAATTACGCTCCTACTCGATTATGGATGCAAAAAAAATTATTTTTCCTCTTTTATATACGCAAATTAGAACTGGGTGGTTACTTTTAATGGCCAATGGCATCACACATTATCACGTGAATTAAACTGAGTTTCACAGAAACATAACCTTAATCCCCGCAGGAAAATTTACAGACCGATTAGTAACGATTATAATCATAAAGATTTCAAGCGAATACCAACACCAATAACACCAACTACCGACTTTGATCGATTAAGAAAATAATCCAATAATTTCAAACTAGAATAAAATTTTTTTATTATAATAAATATTACGTTTATTGATCTATTTAAAATAAATAAAATGATTGCGAGTGAAATAATATAAAAAATGTTTATACGTAGCGAATATACTGAATTATAATAAGTAATTTCTCATGTTTTTATTGGTTGGATCGACCCTGAGTCATGATTTTCTTTTGATTTGTATTACGGAATGTAAATCCCTACCGGCAGTACCCTCGTTTACAAAGACGCAATGGTCGAACCTGATCCAACAACGATTATATGGAGAGACCTAGACTGGATTCTCGCGGTAAATCTGATTTGTCTAGAACTAACTTACTTACTGGAGCGTGATTCAACTTAACATTCCTAAATTATAGCAACCGGATGGGTTAAATTCGGATAATGTTTTAAGTTACTTTGAAATGTCACCATTTTGGGATCCACAATGTAATAACGCTAGTTTGAAAATGCAAACGCGTTTTAATGATTTAAAAGATCTTACGATGCTTTTGAAGTAAATATATATATATGAATATATTAGTAGTTTTCGAAAGGTTTATACAAAGAAATATGCGTAATTTATAGGAAAATGAAGGGAATTGAATTCCAGGTGGTGCACGAAAGGCCTCCAGCTCTGTGGGTTATTCGAAAGCAAAATCGCCTTGCTGAACGGGAAGGTTAGTTTATATATAGTCATTGTCTAATATTTTGTTTGCTTTTATTTCATTAAATTCTAATTTATTAATAATAAATTTGCAGTTAACTTAGTTGCAACATATTATATTTTGAATTATAATATTTATCAAGCACCAAGCTTATATTCAATCATCGGAAATCGAGTTGTAAGAAAATTTCTTTTTATAATAAATAATAATAATAATAATAATAATTTTACGTACTTAACGTTACTAATTAACTACTCGAATTATTTTACAATAGTTGACAAGCCTTTATCAATTACATCTTGCATTTAATACAGCATATCAAAATGTTGAATTTCATCCTGCTACTGGATATACATGGAAAGTTGGAGATGCTCAGACGGGGACATCAAGTAGTAAAAATTAATATACATATATGATGTTTTATCAAAAGATTTAATTTAATATTATTATTTATTATTCGAAGAATCTCGAATAGTTCAACAAGATCCTGCCGAATTATTAGAATTTCGTAATGGAGTAGAACGTGCATTTAAATCTACTAGAATTAAAATGACTCAACAAATCAATCAAGTTTTCGCACAGTCACAAGAGAAAATACAAGAGTTGACTGCTGGAAGTCAAAATGATATGATTGTCTCTGAAGTCCGTTTACTTGACACTTTTATAAGTTAATTGTTGTCTTTTTCTATTATTGTTATAAAAATAGCGTTTATATATATTCTATTATGATTATATTATTAAGCAAACTCCGAATCAACCGCCTGCACAGCCTTCAAGCCCCACTCAACAAAGTGCAGGTATATATCTGATATTAAAATTTTTAAAGTCGTTGCCTGGTTTCATGCATTTATTCATTTATTTAGATAATATTACCAAAAGACGCAAAAAGAGTGAAGATATTGGAAAAAAGAAAAAGAAGAGTATATCATGATATAATGTGAGCATGCTAGTTGTATTTTATTTTTATATTGTTAATATCTTATTTTGATGTAGAAATCGCTTTGTTTCTATATATTTATATAACGAACTACGAGTAAAATTCAAAATCTAGAATGGTAAATAGATCTGGTAATAAATTACATTATATATAAAATAATATTTATGGTTGCTTATAACTCCTTGTGGTTTACCAAGTTGAATATTTATTGTTGCTTATACAGTCAACCCATTATAAATGCATTCTCCCTTAAAATAAGCATCTAGAGAGGATGTACATTTATGAAAGTTCGAAGTTTGAAATTGAACTCTGAGTTTTATCAGAAATGGTATATATTGCACGCGCATTTATGAAAGGTTGACCGTAATTGTAATTTATAATTCTAAAATTTCTAAATGGTATTAACTTGCAAAATTATGTATTTGTATTTAAACTTTATTAGAAAAAAAATTTTTTTTAAAAAAAGGCAATTTTGCATTAAAAAAAAAAAAATTTCAAATAAATAGAAAATCCAACTGATATGTTCAATTTTATAAAAATTTCAGAACTTACCATAGTTCACATCATAGACTAGTTCAAAATTTGGAGTTCCAATCAGAGTGAAATCAGTAATGCTAAAACGTATTACGAATTATTGTCACTGTTTTTAATTTTCTGCTCTTTCAAATAAGTCTCTAGCTCATCAAGTGTAAAAGGCAATCCAGATGGCAATTCGAGCACATATAATCTCATAATATGACGTGCAATATTCTCCATATGTATATATATGTTAAAGAAAATTATAAATAAAAAAAAACAAATTAATTAACGGAAAGATTAATTATTCAAGGATATCTCCGAGTTCAGACTCAAATAACTCCCACCATGCAGGTGATGTGGGCAATTTAACTTGAGCCACACGTGCAGCTAACCAAATCACTGCACATGCAATGGTTGGTGGTTGGTAACATACATAAACGTTTGTTCGTAATCTATATTTAAAAGATATTCAGTAATATAGTAATATATCTAACAGTCTTTGTATATGAATTTGATTAAAATGTTTATACATGCGAGTCATTTAAATATCCCCAAGCCCTTTGCGGAATAGTCTCATGTTCAGTAAGTTCCAAAACTTTCAAGTAATTTACCATTAATCCATATGGTAATTGTACATGAACGTTAAATCCCAATTTTTTAAGTATCTGCATCTCTGCAACTGTTAATGCGTCTTTCATTTCATATACCTCCTAAAATATGGTATTTTGACTAGAATCTATAAGAAAATGGTTCAAGTAAAGACACATTTATTGTCGTAAAACAACTAAATAAAAAAGAATATTTCATTCACCGAGCCAAAATATTCTAAAGGTTCCACGGGTAAATTACGATAACGTCGTATCAAATAATGATAAACATTGATCAAATCGCGTATTTTACAAGGAGATTCTTGCACCTTAGAAGCAAGGAATAGAGAGCCCATGCCTATATCCTAAATTGTAAATATAAGCGTTTAATTGTGTGGCAAGTATTATAACAAAACACGATAATCATTAATAACATAAATATATGAACTCTAATAGAAAATTTCCTCAAGGATTCCACATAAAAAAATCGTTGGAAAAGTACTTGTGCGGTTGCCATTGCTACCTGTGGCCTATTAATTCTTTTATAAGCTGTCGTATATATAAAGTAAATAAGAATAAATCGGAAATAACATTACAGTCGCAAAAGAATTCCTGCTGACTGGATCATTTCACAGCCAAGTCTTCGCAGATTGTCCTCAAGATCTTCAGGAATCTCATCAAGTTTCGAAGGAGTAGTTTCTAATTGTTCATAGGTTAAAATAGCGTTTTGTAAAGATAATTTTGACATTTTGAATAAAGCCATGAAGTAACTCGAAGTTATCGATATCAATATATGGGGCCTTTTGCAGGAAATGTTTAGAAAATCACGTTTTTGTATTTATTGATCTGATAAAAATTTATTCGATAAGTTTTGAAAGATTGATTGGATAAAGTCACGTTCATTAATAGAACTTTATATTATAACTACCCACAAATTAGCGTTAAGGTTTCCGTGCAGCCAAGAACATCTCAAAAAATTCTGCGCGAAGTTCGAGAAAAAAAAAAAAAACCAAGTTTTCAAAAAATCACCAATAACTCTTATGAATCCACTTTCACTTTTACTAAAAAAATTCTTTCAAAATTTTAGTATGTATTTATCTTCGTGACTTTAATATTGAAGAAGTAGATACTATGCTTTGACGTTTGTGCTTTTTAACTGTTAAATTTGAAGAGGTTTATTTGATTGGTACATTTTATTTCTCGGGTAACAGTGTTCACAAAATAATTCAAAGAGAGCGTTGTAAGTTATAAAAACCAATTCATATCGATATTGTCTTTTGAATTAGAAGTTTGTTTCTATTGGTCATTGAAAAGCAACTATTACACAAATTTTATAACGATAATTAGGAGTTGCGAGTAGGGTGTCCAGGATTATGATCCGGTAAATGCCAAATTATGCGAATTATGCGATTTTTGAGTTATTAGCCAATAAAATTCAAAAAACACGACAAGTCAGGTGATCACTG
>CAJVPM010000573.1:0-16092 GCA_910592325.1 Scutellospora calospora
TGATAGAAAATTATATATATGAAAGCATAGTACAAAAGGAAAAAAGAAGATCATAATAGTATTAGTAAAGCAGTAGATAACAGATATGCTACGATACAAGATGAACTTAAATACATATTAAGTAGTCTTCTAGAAAGATCTTCAAATAAAATCAAACTTAACAAAGTTATAACAGAAAATGGACCAGATATCTATTTGCTAACAGAAGAAAAAGAGATTCAAGATAAAGTCAGAGCATACTTTATTAAGCAGTTCTGTAAACAAAAAGTAAATTTAAGCAATACAACTGACAGATGGAATAAAGAATATGAACCTTTAGAAGAAATCAATAAAGATATATATGAGTTTTTAAATGAGTTAATTTTATTACAAGAGTAACAAGAAATACTTAAAGATGTCAAGTCCAAGTTAGCATCAGACTTCTCTGAATTCAGCTACTTACTAATAAAGAAAGCAAGTAGTATAGATTATAGAATCTTTTTAGTATTAGCGAACAAGTACATTAAAGAAGGGAATATACTAATGAAATGGAAAATTAGTCAACTATTCCCTATTCCTAAAGGAGAAGATTAGAACTACAACCTCTCAAATATTAAACCAATTGTACTACTTGAAGCATTTTATAAATTAGTAATACAAGTAGTAAATAAGAGACTTAACAAGGTACTAACTAAGTTTAGTATACTAAAAAAGTCAAATTTTGCAGGCTTAATAAGCTATAGTACAAGTAGCCTAATTCATATTATGAACAATCTCATCAAAGAAGCCAGAGAAAAGAATAAGGAAATATAGATACTCTTCTAAGATATAAAGAAAGCATTCGACTCTGTTAGTCTCATTATACTCGAAAAAGTATTAAAAAGAATTAAAATCCTAGCTAGTACAACTAAATTCTTGCTAAGCCTTTTTTATGCGAGAGAAATAAAAGTTATAACTAGCTATAGATTAATATAAGAGTTTTCAGCAGAGGATAGTCTTGATTAGGATGAAGTAGTATCTCCTTTGCTTTGGCATATTTTTTATGATCTATTACTTTGCATAATTCAAAACAAAAAAAAGTTTGGTTATGAAATAAGTATAGAATGGCCAGTAAATCTTAACTATAACAAAATTCAAAAACACAGTTGGAGACAAGGTGTACTTACATATGCAAATGATACAACTTGGATTGTAAAGTCAAAAAGGGAGCTTCTAGAAATTATTAGAATATCAAATAAATTTTATGTTTTAAATAATATTGAAATTAATGAGAAGAAATCTGAACTTTTTGTATTAAATCATAAGCAAACTAGAAGCAGTAGTAACTCTGATTTTGCAATAAGAGTTGGCAAGAACAATGATCTTGTGTATGCAAAAAGAGATGCAGAAGCTATTAAATATTTAGAAGTTTGGATTCTAGAAAAAGGAAGTAGTGAATGCAATATTAAAATTATTATAAAAGAAGTAGCGAAGATATGCAAAGCAATCAGATTCAAAAAAGTATCAGCTAGTCAACTAATATATTTGAACAATAGCATTTTGCTTCCTAGTATTAAATACAAATTGCAAACCTCCTTTCTCTCAAGAATTAAATATAACCAAATTCAGAAACCAATTTAGTTGCTAATTAAAAACAAAATCGAACTTGCAAAATCAGCTGCTAACAGTATTTGTAATTATTTAGGTATACTGAGGATGAGATCTATCTGACAAAACCAAATAGCACATTATGTTACTGAACTAATATTATACCTAAATCAAGATGAGAGATAGGTATTACAATGCAGCTTAGACTAAAAGATGCTTAACTGAAATACAAGTTGAAATTCAGCTTGCTTGATGAAAGATACAAGTTCAAAGTAAATAGAATAAAAAATAATTTATTATATAATATAGTCAGTAATGTAACAAAACTGGTTTCAGATTTCAAAAGACACTTAGAGATACAAACAACCTAGAAATAGAAGGCTTAGAAATAAGTGAGCTACTTGAAGACAAACTATTAAATGAGTTTATAGAAAGCAAAAGTTTAAACTTATTCATAGTAAACCAATTGTTGAAAGAAAATAGCAAGTTTATACTCTAATAGCAACAGATTAAATTTTTAAAAGAAGATAAAATAAGAGGTTAGAAGCCAAACTGGTTCAAAGAACTAGAAGTAAAGATTTTAGAAGACAGCTTATCAAGAGAAGTTCTAAATACTTTTTAAACAATAGAAATAAATCAGACTACACTAAAAGTAGAAAAGCATAGTATAAGCATAGACAAAAGAAAAAAAGAATAGATTATAATAAATAAAAGCAATATGATTATATTAGGAAAAATATTAAAGAAGACAAAAGAAAAACTTATACTAGTATATTAAAAAGTAGATTAGAGTAGCGATAACCTGCAAACAAGACTATCTCAGTATAAAAGATGTAGCTTAGGTTGTAAAAATAACATAGAATATGTTATTACAGAAAATATAAACAAACAACATCAGCTGTTAAGTAAAATCATGAAAGAAAAAAAAAATTTAGCAGAAATAAAAGTCTTACTTTCATCATTTTTAAGATACTTCTTTGGTGATATAATAGAATGTATTAGGATACAAGATAGTATACAAGTTAAAGTAGCAAACTTAGAAGAAGCAATTATACAAAGAGTAATAGAGGAAAGAAGTATCTAGATAGAGCTTATAGATATTGTAAGGAAAATTAAGAGGAAGAAGGAAATAAACATCTATACAGATAGTTTATTGGTAAACAGAGAGTCAGATAGCTTAGACTTTGGCAAAATAGGAATTGAATAGGTATTAGTTGATGAGGATGCAGGTATTCAAAATAGTATTAGTTTTAGTAGTAGTTTAGTGACTTTGCTTAAACAAACCTTTTTTTTGAAAGAAAAATTTTGCTATTGCAGTAGATTGTACTTGAGCAACTTATAGTAGCTGAGTAAGTCCTGAATTGCAAGTAGAGGCAAATGCATAGCTAAATTAGTTTAGTTTATAATTTTATATAACATTATTTACATGTTTTCTCTTAATAAATGATAAGCAAGATCACTTAAGCATAAAAAAAAAAAAAAAAAAAAAAAAATATATATATATATAACTAACTTTGACTTTCTAAATGTTTGCAACTCTAATTATAACACTAAAAAAATTATTTTAACACTAAGTATTAATGTTTAAAACTTATATAGTATATTAGAAAACATAGATTATCTTAATAAAAAAATAAGTTTACTATATAATAAATGTAAAATTTTTAGTTTTTCTATATAAAACTTTTTTTTTACTAAGACAATCTATTTTTGTCTTTTAAGTAAACGAATAAAATTTTAAATTATTTTAGTTAAAAAAATTTTATTATCAAAAAAGTAATAATAATAAATTTGATTAAATAATTATATCGATATAAAAAATTATACAAAGCCAATATCGTGTAACTGACTGTATTCTCAATTATGACGCTAGAAAAATTATTTTAACACTAAGTATTAATGTTTAAAACTTACACAGTATATTAGGAAACATCAAAAAAAATTTTTATGTTTAATAAGGCCACGAAAATTTATACAATTGGTTTTCATATCCCGCCCGCGTCAGTGAAGTGGTGTTTGTAAAATTATTTTTTTTTATATATTTAACCAATAGAATTCTCCATACTAGGAACGTAAGTATATCGATATGGTTTAGTGCTTGAACCCGAGTAGGCACTCTGCGGGTTAGCAGAGGTAGGCAAATTCATTTGTCTCTCATGGATAAGCATCAACATCATTATATCGTATTTAATAATAAAAAAAAAAAAAAATTGTTTTAATCATTTATCTATTACAAGTTTTTAATTCAGTTAAAAAGTTGGCTTTAACTATTTATTAGCTATATTAAGTAAAATTAGTTTGAAACATATCTAAGGTTACGGTATGATTCCCCGAAAGTTGGTTCTACCACATCTCCCAACAGACTATTTCACCTACAGCCCATTTTCTCGACAAGACATATTTTCAAACATTACCTTTTTTATGATTCCGACTTTTTTCCGCGTCACGGATTACCATTCCGTGATATATAATTTTATATGGCCTAATCCTGTAATCGGACTTAAAAATTTCATTTACGTATTGTATGGCCTAAAAAAAATTTAATTAGTTTAAGGAAATTAAAAAAAAAATTCATGTTGTACTCTCTGATAATCTAATTCTTTTATTCCCATTTGAATCATTTGAATGTCCTATTTCTCGTGACCAAACAATTATTTAAACCTTTATCAGATTAACCAAATATAACAACTTGATTTAAGATTTAAATCTTGTTTACAAATAAATATTACATTATCGCATTTAAATAAGTATATTTTTTTTTCATTTTGTTAAAAAAGAAATTCGACGAAAAATGCTATCTTCTCGTTTTTCATGCTGCGCACGACTGATTCGTGATAAGAAACCTTCTTCAGTGTTCACTATTTCAACTCGTGCTTTTATTACTAGCTGGGCACATATTCCTCAAGGTATTTTATCTATCAAATTGAATAATTTCTCAATGAGTTTCTTTTTTATCGAATAAATGAATGATGCTAATTCACCTATTATTTGAATTAAATCCTATTAAAGGTCCACCGGATGCCATCCTTGGTATCACTGATGCCTACAAAAAAGACGTTCATCCAAAAAAAATGAATTTAGGTGTTGGTGCATACAGGGATGATAATGGAAAACCGTATGTTTTGAATGCCGTTAGAAAAGTATGTGATTAAGGAATTGTATACATAAATATAATATAAAATTCAAATTTGGTTATTCTTGATATTTAAAATTAATTATAGGCGGAGAAAAAAGTTACCCAAGATCAACTTGATAAAGAATATCTGCCTATCACTGGTCTTTCCTCTTTTACTAAAGAAGCCGCTCTTTTAGCATATGGTAAAGATTCTGAGCCATTGCAAGAAGGGCTGGTAAGAGAAAATATTTATCTATAAATATTTAAGAATTTTTTTATTATAGTTCTATCATAATTATGGTATTTTACTTTTATGACTTTTAGATATCGATAACTCAATCGATTTCGGGTACTGGAGCCCTCCGGATCGGCGGCGTATTCTTAAATCGATTCTATCCTTATCAAAAAAAGATATATTTTCCAACTCCGACATGGGGTAATCATGGTGCAGTATTTAGGGATTCTGGATTTGAAATTGGCCAATATAGATATTTTGATAAATCGACAAATGGCTTAGATTTCGAAGGTTTTGTGGATGATATCAAGGTAATTTAGAATTTTATTTGAGCACATTATATATATCTTAATATTAATTACGCGTATAAATTTATATATCTAGAATGCGCCCAAGAATTCAATCTTCCTGTTACACGCTTGTGCGCATAATCCTACTGGTGTTGATCCTACGCCACAGCAATGGGATCAAATTTCAACGATTATAAAAGTAAGCCTTTTTTTTTTTTTAAGCAAAATAATTCGAGATAATTCTTGCTAAACTATAATTGTATTAGGAACGTGGTCACTTTCCATTTTTTGACATGGCCTACCAAGGATTCGCGTCAGGTGATATAAATCGTGATGCGTACGCTATCCGCAAGTTTGTCGCTGATGGTCATCGAATAGCTTTATCACAATCATTTGCCAAGAACATGGGACTGTATGGTGAACGTATTGGTGCATTCTCGTTGATCACTGAGAGTTTAAAAGAAAAGGCTGCTGTTGATTCACAATTGAAATTAGTTATTAGGCCGATGTATTCGAATCCTCCAATAAATGGTGCACGAATTGCAAGTTATGTACTTAGCGATCCCGAATTATATCAAGAATGGCAAGCATTTCAATATATATTTTACGATTATTTATGACACACTAAAAAGGCTATGACAGATATTACATAATATTTAGAATATAAAAAAACGTATTAAATCGTAAGATTTTTTACAATTTCTATTTCGATAATAATTATGTGATATTTGTCATGACTTCTAATACTTAACAATATTTGGTAATAAACTAATTATAATAATTTTGTAGGCTCGGTGAAGTGAAAATGATGGCAGATCGCATAATGTTAATGCGAAATAAACTCAAGCATCATTTGGTCGTAGATTTTGAATCTAAACTTCCTTGGGATCATATCACTGATCAAATTGGAATGTTTTGTTTTACTGGGTTAAAACCAGAACAGGTAAGGAATATTCATTGAAAATAATTAGATATCGATTTGTCTTTAATTAATAATTGTTAATGTAATATGTGATAACGATTTCAATATTTACAATGTTTTATAAAGGTTGAACGTCTTACCAATAATTACCATGTATACTTAACTAAAGATGGTCGTATTTCAATTGCTGGTATTAATACAAAAAATGTTAAATATTTAGCTGAGGCAATTCATGAGGTGACAAAATAATTATTGCCTAACCGACTATCATTCATAAGAACGAGGGAATTTCTATGCAATTTTTCTTCGCCTATTATTTATTTATTTGATGGGTCGTTTAAAAATTAAGCATTATATAATGATTTGTATTTTCCATTTTAGAAGGGTAATAAAAGAAGGATATATAGATAGGATTAAAGTCGGTAGCCAAAAACTTTATAAATTTTTTTTATCGGTTAATTGGAAATTGAGATGGTTAATATATTGATAAATTTTGAACATATATTTTTTAATGATTTATCGTTATATATTTATTTTGTTACTTAATGTTATGTATGGTGGGGTGTACGAGGCTTTTGGGATTGTGAATACCGGTATATACTTATTTATTAATACAAATTTCATCACGATAACGTTGGGTAACTAATTATGATAAACCAAACTTATTTGTATGATATAATTTATTAAATAATATGATTTATTATTATGATAACATATATTACTGTATTATTGGAAATCTGGACGTCCAGGTATTTCCGAAGCTCCAGTGGTTCTAGTGAGAATTCCTTCCTACTGGAAGGATTTTTCATATATTATTAACCAATAAAAATGTATTATTATTAAGTTATATTAATAAAATTCAGTATACGTATCTCAAAATTTTACTAATATTTTGTACTTTAAATAAACTTGTTCAGAATATAAAATTGTATATTTTTCTTTAAATTTATAAAATTTTTCAAAAAATTTTTTTGATGAAAATTTATTATTTTTATTTTATAAATACAAAAGAAAACTATACTGCTCAAATGCATTTGTGTATTAAATAAGTTTACTTTAAAGCACCAAGTTATAATTCATTAGTTAAAACTTGAATAATTACTATTTTAAATTGTTCAGCAAATAAAAATTTATTGAATTCTTTTAACAACTCAAGTACTTTTTAGATTTTATTTAGAATCTAATTCTAAATTAGGAGCAAAAGTAAGATTGATATACCTGATAATCATTTTTAATATAACGATAACTGATAAAGAAAACTACTAAATAACCAACTAGCCAAACAGGTCGTGACATTAAATATTATACGTGTAACATAATCAGGTGATAAATGATAATTACATCTTTGGCTAATTAAACTTAATAACGAACTTAAAGTAACACCTATTTTTTTTTTAAAAAAAAAAAAAAAAAAAAAGAAATGGCAGATTCAGTTGACTACTGGTAACTTGAACTTAAGACAGAAAAAAAAATATGTAGCTTGGAATTATTTCTTTCGTACTTACAGTCATCATTTGCAATAAAATAGTCCGGTATATTCTCCCCTCTTTGGTGCTTTGGGTTGTACTTCAGCTATCGTGTTTGCATGTAAGTACTTTATCGAGAATCTTTAATCGTTTATTAACATTACAACGAACCATGATTTAAAAGGCATAAGCGGTCTAATTTAAACACACAAAAATCTATATTTGATTATAATTTTCTATTCGTTTGAGAAATATAACTAATATTTTATCATTTCTTTGAAATTTAAAAGGTTTTGGGGCAGCATATGGCACTGCAAAGTCAGGCGTTGGTTTATCGGCGATGGGTGTATTACGTCCTGATTTGATTATGAAATCCATAGTGCCAATTGTTATGGCGGGTATTATCGGTATTTATGGGTTGGTTGTGGCAGTTTTAATTTCTGATGGTCGTAAGTATTCATTATTCATTAATATATTAAAATTCAATAAAAAAAAAAAAAAATTGCGATGTTATTTATAGAATTTCGAGATTTCTATAATTAAATATATCGTAATTTTGTCATTCTTTTTTTGGAGAAATGAAGTTAACGATAACTAACTAATATTTTATTTTCAATAACTTTGATATTACAAAATTTTAAGTCAAACAAAAAATGCCACTATACACGTAAGTTATTGTGAATTCTATGACAATATCTGTGAATTTTGATAATTAATTAATTATTATTCATATACATATATATATATACAATGCGAATAGCGGATTTATTCAACTCGGTGCAGGCTTAAGTGTCGGTCTCGCGGGGCTCGCCGCCGGATTCGCTATTGGAGTCGTAGGAGATGCAGGTGTACGTGCCACTGCACAGCAACCACGATTATATGTTGGGATGGTGAGTGAAAGAATTTTTAAGTATTACACGTGATTTAGCAACTGATGATTGATCTTTTTTTTTTTTTTTTTTGTTTGAAAACAGATTTTAATTCTTATTTTCGCTGAAGTATTGGGTCTTTATGGATTAATTGTTGGATTGATATTGAATACCAAATCTGCTGGTAGTTGCTGATAAAGAGAAATACTTTTTAGAAAGGAATGGACTTATTGTATAATTTTATGTTATAATCAATTCTGATGTTCGAAAGCTTATACAAGTTATGACAAATTTAGTCTTTTTTTTCATTTCGTTATGGTTGTTTTTATTTTTTATTTTCTTTTATTGTATTTTATTTGCGTGATACTGATAATTTCAATCTTTAAAAGATAGAAATAAAAGGTTATTACTAATTCAAGTTTAGAAAATTCTAATGAGAATGATATAAAATTTTAAAAAATTACTACAAATGGTTATTTGATCTTATAGGTTTTGACAATTAATTTCGTATAAACACCAGAATCGACTTTTAATAGATTTATGCTTATTTTATTGCCTATAAGAGCGAGCATGGTTAAAAATCTATAGAGTTGCATTTTTGATATGGACCAATCAGAACGATAATTAGATAAACCCTGAAAATAAATATTTAGCGTTAGTCAAATTGATAATCAGTATTTTGGTAATTTCAGTAATACCATTATTGCAGTCAGATAGTATAATATTGCAAATTACCGAAATTATCAAAATGATGATCATCAATTTTTTAAATCACGATTTACCTGATATCAAGCCCTTCAAGCCTTTCTTTCTATTTTTCCGTTCACGAGAGATCTTGGCTTTAAGGGCTTATGCTGTGACCTCTTATAGAAATTTAGGTATGGTATATGTGTAATCAATTTCGGGGGACGTCTAAAGCGGAGTAGTAGATTGATAAAATTATTTAGGGTTAGGGTTAGCAGATATATAGGTAAAATTACCTTCCTTCGTCGAATTATTATCAGACAAAAATTCGTGATTTGATTGGTTAATTCACGCGCTTTAGACGACCCCCAATTTCTCACCCCAAAATTTAAAATTTCTCGCAACACGATGTTTTCTATTGTCTACAAAATGGAATATCATAGAGTTCTTGGATGAATGCACAGAGAAGTCGTACCAATTGAAGATAGGTTTATATCTAAAAAGCCTAGAGAGTATTAATTTCGAGCAAGGAAAGAGAAAGAAAAAGCACAGCTTCTCTATGATAAATATAAGGCAAGTAAAAATATTTTTATAAAAAGAGCGTGCAGAGAATCTTCAAATTTCTTTGTTATTCAAGTCTTTAAGCCCCAGTGTTTGAACTAGTGATGGGAAAAATGCGCATTTTATAATAACATGCGCATTAATGCGCATGATACCGCATGATATAAATTCTCTTTTTTCTGTTTCATTTCGGAAAAAATCGTTATGTTTCTCGAATTTCGGTCGCGACCTTGCTCGTCTTTGAGGTTCATTCATTTTCTTTTCGGAAATTTTCGTAATTTTTGAAATTCCTATCCTCTAATTCCGCCCGGCATTATGCTCTCTGGCCTAAATTACGCAGCCTAACCAAACATATATAAATTCTTGATGGGCAAAAATGCGCATTCATACGCATGTTTCAGGTATTATGCGCACGCATGATACCCATCTCTAGTTTGAACACAGACAATCTTTAAGTTTGTCTGATGTTCAAGTCTTTAAGTCGACCCGACACTGATTCCATCGGGCACAGGTAATCTTTAAGTTTGCCTGATATTCAAGTCTTTAAGTCGATCTGATGGGATGATAGAAAATCAGAAACGCATAAAGATTATTAATGCCTCTATTCTTTGTCTGGGAGATCGTTTTGACCACGAACGTGCCAAGAATTAGGAAATAAGGTAAAACATAGTTCAAATAAAATGATCAGAAAACCCTTGATTAATATTCAGAACTCAACATTTTCTGAAGGTGTTCAAGGAATTGAGACCATTAACGATATAACTTTCAATATAAACTAAGAGAATTCGAAAGAATTGCTTAAAGTTATTATATACTAATAATATTGTTTTATACTTGCTAATTTGTTATTTGCTAGTATATAGATTAAACTAAAAGCTAGAATTAACAAATTATTTATAGCTAGTAATTATGCTAAAAATTAGCTTAGAGCTAGAAAAAGAAGACCAGACCAATTTGATTCTTTGTTTAACATAACCTCCTTTTATTTTTTTGAAATTTTAAATAAAAAACTCATCAGATTAACTAATCAAATTGCAATATAGCTTTTGTTCATTTTTCATTTTTTACAGCCAATAGAATTATTGTATTTTTTTTAATTTGTGTTTTTTTTCACTTTTACAAGCTATATTATGTTATGTTAAAACAGAAAATCAATTTGGAATAGCCTAACAAATATTGAATATTCTATAAAATAGGTAAGCAATATAAGAAATAAGCTCTGCTAATAACTAATAATCATTAATTTTTAATATATTTTCAAAATATGTATATAATATTTTACAAATATTCTATTTTCAAATTTATAAATTTTAATTTTTGCAATTTGTAACAATAAAAATACTGTTTTTAAAATTATACAGTTTAAAATTATGTTTATTGGTATAGCAACAAATTGATAACTCTCTTTTTACTAAATTATTTATATAGCAAAATTTATTAGCTTTTAAAGTTTGTAAAGTTTTTAAGTGATACACACTGAATATCATCTTTTTTTAAATTTTTAAACACAGCTTCTACTAACTCTAACAATAGATACACTAAATGTGTCAATGCAATTTAAATTTTTTTTAATTAATAAAATATAAATTATACTAAATAAAAATATAATTATAACTAAATCTATATTAATAATCATCTTTTCTGTCTTTTTTTTGAATTAACTTTCTGATTAGTTCTTTTCATTGCCCGAGCTTCCTTTTTCATTCGTGCATCTACCATCTAATATTAAAATTAAATAATTATAATCATAACCTGAATTAAGCACAAGATTATTATACAGTAGCTAAATTACCTTATATCTTCCTTTAACACCTTTTGGGCGACCTTTTTTACCTTTAATAGGGCCTTTAGCAACAATCACTTTCACTTCTCTTTTGACCTTATTCTGTGTCTTACTTAGCATTTTTGAAATAGTATTAGCTTTTTCTTTTTCAGTCATATCAGAAGTTTCAATTATTGTATCAGTTTTCTTTTGGAGCTTAGTAAGTTTTCTCATAGCCTAATATATTCAATAGTGATGGTTGTTAAATAATATTAATTATATCAATTCAATAAAATTATTTATTGTACGGGTCTTATGTGAAAACCCGTGCTTTTTTCATTTACTTATTGGCACGGGATTGTTACGTCAGACACCGTGCAATAATCAATTCAATACAATACCCTTATCTTTTTCCGAGCTTTAGCTTCGGCGATCTTTTTGATTGGCCGGGCATTTAATGCTTTCATCCGCTCTCTGATTACTTGTACAGCTTCTTTAGTTACTGGTAAGTTCAATTTGTTATGTTGTTTTTCGTCATCTAAAAACCATACAGGTAGTCCATCCCTATCGTTATATGTATTTCGGCGGAAACCTTCATCTATAAGATCATATTTTGTTTTCTTTCGATTTACCAGTTGTTGCGCTAAAGTCACTGCTTCTGCGGTGATTAAACCAATTTCTAACGTAATAAAAAGTAAATATTAGAAAATATTCTTTGAATACAAATTAATATAAATCACATACCTTTTGCTCTCCTCATTTTTTTCTCATCTTCGTCAACTTCATCGACACCCCACATTTCTTCATCGCTATCTTTGTTTCTAGGAACTATTTCTATATCATCATCTGTGTCGTCTCCAATCTACAATAAAGAATTGTTGTGGTCTTAGACAAACTATGAATATAATTGTAACTAGAGGCCTGCATTGGGTCCCGCAGCCCGGCCGGGCCTGAAGCAAAATTTTACAACTGCGGGCCAATGCGGGCCTAAAAATTTTCAAAATTTATAATATATTTTGCGCGCTAGGCTGGGTTAAGCCAGCCTGAAGAAAAATTTATATATATGCGGGCCGGGCCGACAAAAAAATTTTAAAACTAAGTGCGGGCCGGGCCGGGCCACAAAAATAGGTAATTTGCAGGCCCCTAATTGTAACCATCTGATACACCAGAATTACTAACATCATCAGCCTTACGCTTTAAAGAATAGCTATTAGACTTAATTAGATCATCTTTTACATTAGAAACGTCTATATTCATTCCATCTTTCGAATTTGAATCAGGATATTCATCATTTTTATTTGATTGCTCACTAGGTTCCTTATTGTCTATGTAGTCTTTTTCATTGGATTGATCGATATTTTGATTAATTTCGTTATCACAGTCTTCTAGTGCATCTTTAAATAATGGATTATCAAAGAATAGTACAGCTCTTTTGCTTAAACCGCTAGGCGTTTTAATTTTACTATCATCATTGCTTAAACTTGTCAATAGTTTTTTCTTTTTCTTGATTGGCTCTCTTTTCAGTTCATTAGTTGAAATGTTTTCTGATTCAGAATCACTTTCGTTTGATGATAATGATGAATAATTATCGTTTTGTGAATTCTCGGATTCCATAATAACATTATCACTTGATGATGATGAATAACCGTCGTATTGTGAATTCTCAAGTTCTACAGTAGCAGAATCATTATCGCCACTTTCGGAATTTTGAATATCATTCCAACCTTCATATTCTTCTCGTACTTTTTTCACTTTATATTTAGCGTCACGTTCTGTCTTGCGTTCCACATATTGCTCATAGCTTAAATTATATATAAATATATGTTAGGTTTATTTGTCATAAATTTTTTGCGAAAAAAAAAAAAACTTAAGACATTTTTTTTACAGCTCATCTAATTCTTCTTCCAGCCGAGCATCCTCGTCATGGTTTTTCGAATCTTTATTTCGGTCTTCTGGAAATTTTTGATCATCAATCACAATGTCACCATCATCAGCATCTTGATCAAGGACAATATTCATATCTCCTTTGCGTATTTTTTTTAAAATCTAAATATTGTCAATTATTAATTTTAATATGGCCATAAAAAAAAAATTACTATAAACAATGATTAATAAACAACATAAATAATATAAATAGATATAATAAACAATACCCCAGTTTTATCAACTTGTTTTAAATCAAACAACGGGTCACCACCATTAGGTCCTGAACTATCTAATGCGATATCAAGGGGAGAAATCATCTTTAGCTGCATTCGAACAACACTTTTCTGTCGCTTTTCATTGGCCTTTCTGCGAAGTCGTTTTGATCGGGTTTGTTTTTCATTAGTAAGCTTATCAAGCTATATTGAGGAAAAATTTAAAAGTTATTGACATTTAATAATCGTATAATAATCGATAAATAGAAACGCAAAAATTATGAATTATTCGATACAAGACCTCGTCTTGAATTACTTGATCTTCATCAACTTTTTCATCATTTTCCTCAACTATTTCATCATTTTTAGTCGAATTTTCGTTGTTTGTTGAATCCTGCTAATTAAATTAAAAAAAAAAAAAACAGGTCATTCTCGGAACGATATAAAAATGATAATAAAATGATACTTACTGCTTCTTTGACATGATTGCGCCATTTCAAAAGATTTTTAAATTCTCTTTTGCCCAAAACTTTTAAGTCATCGCAACATAATTTTATTTCTTCAGTTGTAAATTCATGGTTCAATAGCCTAAACGAAAAAAAAAATTTTTTAATTCCAAGAAAAATGAAATAATGAATAAAAACAATTTATATAATTTATATAATCTTACTCTCTTGCTTTCTCTGTGTCAAATTTTAATTTATTAACATCACCAAGAGTTTTAACTGGATCATCCGAATTAATAAAGTCTAAAACAGAAATTTCTTTATATAATGTATAATTTCCATCTTCATAACCTTCTCTGAATCGTTTCCTTTTTCCTGGATGTAAAACGTCAACGGATTTATTTGCAGGTCCAATATCTATATCCTGAAAAACTGCTCGAGGATTAAGAAATTTGGGGTCTATTTTCTTTGGTGCAAGAAAATCTCGACAAACAACATAAATCTCGGCTGACACATTTCTAATATTATAAGACAGAAAATTTAAACTCTAGCTTAGAAAATAATTAATAAATGGGATCTTTGCTATGAAAATGACCTTCCGAGACTATTTAGATTTTATGAATAAAATTAAAATTTACTAGCGATTTAATAATCCAATTTAAATAAACTTTTTTTTTTTTTTTCATAGAGTTCGCTAGGCTTTATGAAAAAAAAAAAAGGTTTATTCAAATTGGATTACTGGATCGCTAGTAATTTTAATTTTATTCATAAAATCTAATAGTCTCGGAAGGTCATTTTAATAGCAAAGATCCCAAATATCAATATAACGTAAAACGACGTACCTTGATGAAGCAGGTTTTGTAGCTTCTACTTTTTTAAATAATTGATTAAAAACCCACATCAAATTATTATAATCTTTAGATCTGAAAAGTTTAGTCACAAATGTGCCTAAATAATCGAGCAAAAATAAGCACATACAAAGTCATATTACTAAAGAAACATATTAAAGCATTTTACAATGTTAATGTAAACAGATAAGAACCTCCTTTGTTTAAGAATTCTACAGCTAATTTCAATGCTTTTAACGTCAATTCAGATTGTGCGAATGCATCTTGTAGCCAAGCAACACCCACATTTGGAGCACCATCATGAAGCACTCTTGGAAATAATAAAAAAAAAAATCAATTATTATGACATTAAAATTAGGTATAACAAATGATTACTTACACATCAGCTTTCCAAGTTTTTAGCTCATTTCTAATGACTGATCGGCATTTATCAGTAGTAATGTCTTCTTGGAAAGTTATAATATTTGAAATTGGCTTAATTGGCACGATATCAACACCTTTAACCAAATTTAAAAAATTTTATAAAGTTCAAGCAAAATCAACAGAACTTTTAGACACAATTCAATTAAGAAATTTCCAAACCAATGATTAAACTTGATACGGGCATATATTTTTTAGCTACTTGTAACCTTTAGTAAGATTAGAAATTTAGCAAGGAGGTATCATTTTATAATCCGCCCAACACAATCATATGGACTCACCATCCTCCGGGTGCGGCACATAAGTCTATTAGGCATCGAGACTTTTCTAAAAAACTGTATTTTTTGTTTAATTGAATAAGCTTAAAAGCAGAACGGGCACGATATCCTTGTTCTCTGGCCAGGTAGTAATACTTGTCCAAACGCCCTATTCAGATAAAGTTGACAATTTAGACTTATAAGTTTTTTTCTTTTTAATTACGAATTTTTACAAACCTTTGGCGGTTTTTTTGTCTTTTTTACCCATTTCTTTTTTTTTTTTTTTTTTTTTTTGATATCAGTAGAAAATTGGTTATGCACATCTAGTGTTACTGTAAATCATTTTTATTGATAACATTTGATCATGGTATGGTGCTGGAAGTCTATACTCGACGGTTACACAAAGTATTTTTAAGGTGTTTCAATTTTTTAAATGGCTATAACTTTTTATCTAAGAAGTTTTAAAAAAATCTAACCAGTAACTTTATAGAGCTATATCAGCTCTACATATAT
>CAJVPM010000574.1:0-16088 GCA_910592325.1 Scutellospora calospora
TTCTTTTGCAAGTGTCTATGAGGCATTTTATATTGATTTTGTCAAAGGCCTTGGACATATCTTGAAATAGTATTCATGCTTCTTTGTTGTTTGATTTGTAATGTTCAATAGTGTTTAGTAGTATTTGTATAGAAGTGTTGTTGAGCAATTTTTTGTAGCTGCAAAGTTTAAGTTGCTTAGAAGTTGATGTTGGTTAATAGTTTGGTCAAGACATTTGGTGAAGATTTTTGTTAGATATTTTTTGATAGGCTTGATTAGAGAGATTGGTCGTACTTAGTCCAAAGTAAAGTCCCAAGAAGATTTCTTTGGAATTAGGAAGAGATTTGCAGTTTTCCATTCTGTTGGTGTACTTTGTAAAGAGAGGCATTTAGAGAGAAATTAGTGAATAATAATTTGACTTTTGGAGTTGAGCATTTTAATATATTCATAGTTAGATTCTGATAAGCTAGCTGCCTTGTTATTCGGGAGTTCTTTTAATATTTCTGACTATTCATTTGATGTGATTTATGAAAGGAGGTTTTGGAAAAGGTGTTTATTTTCTGAATAGGGTTTGTAGATTTCATAGAAGGGGGAGTCTGGATCTATTGAGCTATATGGAAGTTCCTCAAAGTATTTTTGGAAATGGTCATTGAGAGCTGATTTAATTTCTGTAGGTTGAGTAGTTAGAATATTGTTAGAGAGAAGTCGATCTAAGTTTATGCTGTTGTTTGGTTTTTCAAGAGTATAATGGAAGAAAAGTTTAGAGTTTTGAGTAAAATTATTATTTCTTTCTTGTAGTTTGTTTTGAATTTCTAAAAGGGTTTAATCTTTTTTTTTCTTTTTGTATCATGTTTTTTAGATTTTTGATTTCACTATTGAGTAGTATAGGAATAGTATTTGAGTTTGGGTTTGCATTTAAAAAGAGTTGGAAAGAGTGTAAAAGAAGAGTATTATTGGAGTATTTTTTTGTATAGAGGTTGTAGGATGTTGAAATATCTGTATTAGAAAGGAAGGTTTTCTTGATAGAGGTAATATTTTTAAGTTGTTTGAAAAGAGGAGATAGAGAGAGTTTTGGTTGTTTATAAGGGTTTAGGTTGGTTTTAATTTTTTTGAAGGAGATGTATTTAAGAGCTACTTTGTTGATTATTTTTTCAATTTGTTTCCATATATTATTTAGGTCTTCGTTGTTTGTTATTTTAGAGATGAGATTTAAGAGTTTGTAGAGGTTTTGTTCTGTGTATTGTTAGTATTTTTCAATATGAGCAGTTTGTGCTAAGTTCCATTTAAATAAGGTGCGTATATAGGGTTCTGTACAGGGTTGGCATTGGACAATGTCCAAATAAATTTCATTGGACATTTGGACATTTGGACATTTGGACATAGTCCAAATGTCCAAATAATTTTCTGGACCTTTAGGCATTGGACAATGTCCAAAAGAATTACAAGATTAATTGGACATATGTCCAATTCGTCAATTGGACATATGTCCAATTGTCCAATAATTTTATTGGACAAATTTAATAATATTGTTAAGCTTTATAGATAATAATATAATATTCATTACGGTAGCAAAAAAATAACATTGCAATTTTATTACTTCATAATACAATATGATTTAACTTCAACAATCATTAAAAAGGCCTATACGTATTTTACTAGAGCAAAGTAAGCATATATAAAACTATCTAACGATTTGGAATTTAAGTTGATCCAGTAATTTGTATGTATGAAATAACATCTCCAACTGGAAAAATGGATTATCACCGCCACAAATTCAAATTAATGCATTTTATATCGTTATAAGTATCTTTAAGGTTTTGCAGTTACAAAGAGAAGCCAAAATTTCATAGAATTAAATATAATTTTTAAAATAAATAAAAAATGTATTTAAATATTCTTTTTATTCTAGTTTGCGAGTATAAAGATCATTTATTAATCTATGTATTTAAAATCTGCAATTCATGTTTATAAATATTTACTTATTAAATAATCTTTTTATTCTTATTAATTTAGTTGGTGAGTATAAAGATCACTTGCATTAGAGCTTAAAAATCACATAAATAACTAATTATTTAAAAATTAGAAGTAATTCTAAATATGAAAAATGTGAATATTGTAATGAAAATAATACGAATAATGTATAGTATAATATATGTGATCCTGACAATACAATTCAAAGATGGACAAGTAGAAATAAGGATATTGATAACTTTATGAAAAATTTTCAACTTAGAGCTACTTTGTATGAGGAAGTGATTGAATAGATTTTTTTTGATAAACTAGATAAGATTGAAAAAATATTGGTGAAGAAGGATTTGGTTCTGTATTTTTAGCATTCTAGTTAGATGGCATATGAAAAATTGATGGTAATAAAAGTGTACAGGAACTTGGAATTGTTGTACTAAAGTCTTTGCCTAGTTCTAATGAAAACCCTCTCTGCTGATCACTTTAGATGAATTCTATCAACCAATCAGATCGCTAGAATCAACTATACGTACTATACATATGAACATGAAATATATTTACAGTATTTTGTCATAATTCAGTAATTACCTCAGATATTACCTGGTTATATCTACTTGTGTATTACCTGGTTAAATCTACTCAGGTAGCATAATTACTACCCAGATATCTGATTACTCATGGGTAACTCGGTTAATACCTGACCTGAATACAAATACTAGTATAAATATGTATTCAAACTATGGATTCTATTACGTATATAATATACTTACTGTATTAACTCGAAATAACACCTCAGAACATTATTTTGAGTAGCTTAATTTCAAATGTGTTAACAATTAATTTAGCAAAGGTTTTTTTAAACTTTAATATTAAAGTTTAAAAAAAATCTTCAGCAAAATTAATAGTTGATTGATTTTAAATTAAGCTCCTTGAAATAATATCCTAGGCATTATTTTGGGACTTATCTCTAACTCTTTTTAAGCCTAGTTGATTAATAATTTTTATTTATTTTAAATTAACACCAAGGTATCGCAAATCTAATTTTTTGTCATATGACAAATGACAAATGATATATGTCATGAGTCATGTAAGTCATATGACTATGTCATATAATAATATGACATAATGACATATGATTAGATGTCATATGATATAATGATATTGTCATTTGTTAAATGACCTTATGACATTGTCATTTGCCAACACTGACTCTAATAGTTACAAAGGAAAAGTTTCTTTGGATTATAGATGTAGTAAAGTAAACAATTGATCTCTAAGGTTTAAATAATTATTACATAAATAGTTTCGAACAATACTTTAAGTATTTTAAATATTATAAGGAATTTTAAATTTAATGGGAGTCAAGAAACTAATTATTCTCATGATAAAACTTTAACTAACAAGAAAGACTTTTAATAAGTCTTTAACCAATTATAATAAGAAGATTATTATGATTTCTTTACAAAGGTCTCTTCAGCGTCACTTGCTTACTTCCTTTTGTATATAGGCAAATCGAAGGAAATCTTCACTTTATTTAATATTTGAAAACGATGACTTATATACATTTTATTTTACTATACTACACGTTTACGCGATATCTAACACTTTACTGTGCTAGTTAGCACGATTACGTGACGTTAAACGTCCTCTTCATAGCTATACCACGTTTGCGTGTTATTCCGAACATTCTTTAACACGTACAAGTGCTAACACGTATGCGTGTTCATATAATTTGGTTATAAAGCGAGTTTATCCAACATTTGTCTATCACTAAATTAATTATACTATAAAATTAATAATAATAAAATAAATAAATAAATAAATAAAATTATTTACAAATATAGAAATAAAGAAAAGTCGAATCTTCTTTATGTCACAAATTCTAATTTGTGACAATATGTTTGATATTATTATACGATCAGCCACCCCATCGTAGCACGCATTTAATTGTTATTTGTCACATAATACCAATGAATTTGGTACAAACGTACGTGTATGAACAAAATAAAAATAAGGTAAATGCAATTAACTCTGAAGATTACTGAATGATTAAACCGAAAATATAATTTGAAATTTTTTATTACTGTTCTTAGAAAAATATTTCATATCTTAAAAGAGAACTTTAGAGAAATTGAACAAACATAAAATGTAAGTATTTACAGTATATAACTGAAATTAAATTAGAAATTTAGATAAAACATATAATTTTTTATAATATTTAATTTAGGTTTATAATTAAAAATGAACGTGGTGAATTTTCATTTAAAAAACCTGAAAGATATAAAAAATCACTTGCTGATTTAAATAAATCGTTAGAAATCGACCCAAATGATACTAATGTATTGGAAAATCGAGGATTAATTTATTTCTCGATGAACATGCATAAAGATTCCCTTGAAGATTTTAATAAATCATTAGAAATTAAACCTAATAATGCTATTGCTTTAAGTTACCGTGGTTTAATTTATTGTATGATGGGTCAATTTGAAAAATCAATCGAAGACTTAAATAAGTCACTAGAACTTGAACCAAATAATGCATTTGCATTTGGTTATCGTGGAATAACTTATTATGAGATAGATTTATATGAAAAATCTCTTATAGATTTAAATAAATCATTAGAAATTGAGCAAAACGACATAACGTCCTTAAATTATCGTGGAGCAACTTATCGTATGATAGGTTTATATGAAGAATCACTTACTGATTTAAATCAATCATTAATTATTAAGTCAAACAGTACATTTACGCTGAGAAATCGAGGATTAACCTATTATTTTATGAAAAGATATAAAGAATCTCTGGTAGATTTCAATAAATTATTAAAGATAGAGCCGAATAACACGTTTGCATTACGATATCGTGGGAAAATTTATAATGAATTGGGCAAATATAAAGAATCGCTTACAGATTTAAATAAATCGTTAGAAATTGAATCAAATAATGCATATATAATAACAAATAAAGACATCTATTATATGATGAGTAGATATGAAAGAGCACTTTCAGATTTTACTAAAGTATTGAAAATTGAACCGAATGACGCACTTGGATTGAGAAATCGAGGAGCAACTTATCGTGTACTAGGTAGATATGAAGAGTGGCTTGTACAATTTAAACCACTATTAGAATTCGAGTCTATTAGTGAATGGACACTGGGTGATAACGGAGAAATCTATCTCAAAAACGGAGGATATTACAAAGCCCTTACAGATTTAAATAAATCATTGTTAATTGACTCAAATAATTTAGATTCATTGAAAATTCGTGGAGAAACATATTATATGATGGGTAAATATGAAGATGCATTTGTAGATATAAACGGTTTATTGGAAATCGAACCAACTGATCCATTTGCATTAAGAATTCGAGGATCAATCTATCGAATAATGTATAGACATGGTGAATCTCTTGTGGATTTGAATAAATCGTTAGAAATAAAGCCAAACAATGCATTGACATTGAGAAGTCGCGGTCTAACTTATGAAAGGACATATCAATACAATGAATCCCTTGCAGATTTAAATGAATCGCTCGAAATAGAACCGAATTATATATGTGCGTTAGAAAATCGAGCATGCATTTATTTCCTAATGAACCGAATCGAAAAATCTCTTAACGATTTTAACAATTTATTAGAGATCTGTCCAAATAATGCTAATATATTACAATGGCTGGGATGTATATATGAAAGAATAAATAAATTTATAGAGTCTCTTGCAAATTTTAACAAATCAATAAAAATTTTAACTAAATTATTAGAAATTGATTCTAATAATGCGTTTGTATTGAAGGACAGAGGAGATTGCTATCGTTTTCTAAGAAAATATGAGGCAGCAATTGCAGATTTAAACAAATCACTAGAGATAAAACCAAATGATGCAATTGCATTAAGAATTCGCGGAGAAACTTATCGCATGATGAATAAATATGCAGAGTCACTTGCAGATTTCAATAGATCATTAAAGATTTATTCAGATGATTCGTGGGCATTAGGCTGTCGTGGTGTAACTTATTCCGAAATGAGAAAATATGATGAATCACTTACAGATTTAAATAAATCATTAGAAATTGATCCAAACGATACGTTCGCATTAGTTAATCGAGGAAATATTTATCGCATGATGAATAAATATGCAGAAGCACTTGAAAATTTAAATAAATCATTAGAAATTGATCCGAGCGATGCGTGGGCGCTGAAATGTCGGGGAGAAGTCTATTATGAAATGAAAAAATATGAAGAATCGTATGTAGATTTTGGTAAAGTATTAGATATCGCTCCTCATTATATTGATACAAACAAGTTGGTATAAGATTTCTATAACATGTTTTAGATAAAGATTACACTGTATTTTAATCAATTAAATTATTTACCAGGGAGTGGGTATAAATTTTTATCATCGCTTTAAGTCAAAAATTGAAATAATTCACTATTAATAAGGCATTTATAATAATTTAAGTGATATCGAGTAAGTGTTTATTGTTTTAAAGCTATATGAAATGTCCAATATTTTAAATTTGTGCTCATTTATTAATTTGCAGTGAGTAAGTATTAAATTTTCAATATTTATTTTAAATCGTTTAAACCAAATATTTATTATTGGTCTATTTTAATTTCCTAAATAATTTTATTAGTCGGTAAGTTTTTTTTTGAAGATTGAAAGGTTCATCTTTACATCGGTAATTTTAAATATGCTCATTTATATTCATAAATTATTAGACGGTAAATATTTTATTTTTATTTAAGATTTGAATTTATAATATATCTAATAAATTGATAAATACTAAATTATTAGACGGTAGGTATTTAATTTAATTTCTTTTAGCATTTAACATTGCAAAATTTAATTAAATTATTATTGTAAATAAAATTCCCAGCTAGTAAGTATAATCTTGAAAATGCTTAACTTTATGTTTTTAGAACTTTGTTAACAAATACCATTTAAGCTTCGTGTCCAGATCATAATTTTACTATCATAAACAGATGGACCTTAGTATTCCACAAAATAAAGTTCAACTGAATTGGATCATCTTATTATTAGTAAATTTATGATTTGGTTTTGAAGCTTATATAGTCTCAAAAAGACATTTGCTAATAAAGAACTATTTGTAATAATTCATTTAAATAATTTATCAACTATATTAATTACAGTTTGTAAGTACAAATTTTTTAAAGTATTTGATATATTATATTACGCTATACAAATTAATCGATTAAAATGTTTCAATTTAAAAAGCATGTACGTATAAAGATTTCTATATTCATTGTTTAAAAATTAAAATCATTAGTTTATAATTTGGTGTAATTCAAATATTAGAAAGTGAGTATAAGATTTCTATTTTTATGTATATTATTAAATAATCTTTTATTTCTAATATATTTTTTAATTTATTAGTTCGTAAGTTGTAATTTTATTTTGAAATATTTATTACAAAGATATTAATTTGTTATTTAAATTATTAGAGAGTAAGTATTATATTTTATTAATAATGTCTCAATCTATTTATTAATTAGTAATATTTAATTAATTCATTATATTATACTTAATAGTTGGTAAGTATATTATATAATTTTATAATTTAAAATTCTATTTTTTATTGCTAAAAGCATATCTTTAATTAATATTATATTTCAATATATAGGAAGTAAGTATAAATTAATCAAATTCTGTTATCGAAAAAAACTAACTTTAGAATATTTATAAATTATTAGCATGTAAGAATAAAACTATAGTTTATATTTGTTATAATTAGATTATTTAATAAATGAATTAATTATATATTATTCATAAATAAATTATTAGGGAGTATGTTTAAAATTTTCAAATTTTCTATATATTTTCTGATTTACTATTTATTACTATTAAAATTTTATATTGATTGCTTATTAGAGGGTAAGTTATAATTTAATATTTTATATAAGTTTTATTTTTTGATACTACTTAAATAACTCTAATATTTATTGCAGAATGTAAGTATTAGATTTTTGTAAATTACAGTATTATTATAAAAGGTTTTTAATAACTTTTATATGTTACTGTATTAAATTTTCAGAGGGTATGTATAAATTTTAATATAATTTTTAAACAAAATATACATTAATTAATTTAGTTATATTTTATATTTAAATTACTAGAGAGTGAGTATTTACTTATTTATTATTAAGTATTTTAAAATTATAAGTAGTTACTGAATTATAATAAAAAAATATAAAATTAGATTGTATGTATAAAATCTATTTCAATTTAAACGGTTTCTTTTTACTTTTACTAATTTATTATATTATTTATTAGTTAGTGAGTATAAGTTGATTATACTATTTGAATTAAAATTTATTAAAATAATTAATATTAAATTTAAATATTATTTAACTAAACTTATTATAAGTGTGTGAGTATAAATTAAATTAAATTAATATAATTCTAATTAATTCTAATTAATGTTTAACTAATATTTATTAAAGTGCTGATAAGTAAGTACAAATTATTGTAATAATTCGTAAATTGGTATTTTAAACTAATTAATAATGTATTAAATTTGTAGAAAGTAAGTATTTACTATTTTTGTATTATAATTAATAATATTTTTCTAATAATATGTATCAAATTTAGTAGCAAGTAGGTATTTTAAGAAAAAACGCTATAATTTTTTACGATTTTAACATTTTTATTGCAAATCTATGTAAAAAGCCTTAATGAGTTTGTATAATTTTAATTAAATTTTAAATATATGGGCCCTCAAAAGTAGAAACCACCGAATTTGACTTTTAAAAAAATTTTGTTTGCTTAACTTTCAAGACCTATATCTCAATGAATTTCAAAGCTATTTCAATAATTTAAATTTTAAAAGAAGTATTAAATCTTAAAGTTTATTTTAAAATTTAAATTATTGAAATTGCTTTGAAATTCATTGAGATATAAGGTCTTGAAAATTAAGCAAACAAATTTTTTTAAAAGTCAAATTCGGTAGTTTCTACTTTTGAGAGCCCATATAAATTATAATTATTAATCTATTTTATTTTATAAATTAAATAATAGAACGTTAGTATTATTCAAATTTAATATTTACTTTTAATACTGAGATATTTCTTTTATTAATCTATTTTATAAATACTAGAATTACTGATGGGTATGTATAAAGTATTATTATTAAGATTTTAAACCTAATATACATTATTAATTTTATTTAAATATTATTGGTAGCATGTATGTATTACTTTTTTTAACTTACTATTTATTTACAATAACACTTCTAATCAATTATTCTATATTAATTACTAGGTTGTATGTATTTGATTTATTTAATACTACTATAATATCTTAATTTTATATTATTACTAAGTTACAGTATATTTATAATACAATTAAAAGGAATGGTGAAGTGTAAGTAACTATATAAATTACGGTAATAGTAAATCTTTGAGTTAATAATAATAAAATTTTTAGAAAATGTGACGAATGCAATCAGGAATGTTTAAATAGATTTAACTGGTGTCAGACATGCAATTCAAAACATTTTCAAGATTATTTTAAAAAATGGAGTAGTGGAAATATCGATATTGATAATCTTATTAAAGAGCTCCAACTTGCTGCAAATCTTCCATCAAAAGTAGTTGAATGGATTCCATATCACCAATTTAAAAATATAAAGTATATTGCTGAAGGTGGATTTGGAAAAGTTTATTCAGCAATTTGGTTTAATGGAAAAATTACAAAATGGAATATTGATGATAATCAATGGAATCGTTTAAGATTACAAGAAGTAGCATTAAAGGTTTTAAATAATTCATCTAATTCGATTTATGATCTATTAAAAGAAGTAAGTAAGTCTTTATTTACATCAATTATAAAATATTTAATAGTTATTAGGTACGAAGCGTCGAAAATATGATCTGATTAATCAATTAAGCACAAAATTCGACCAATCAGATCATATGTGCAAATAACAGTAAGGCACTATATTGCTTGTAACATATTGCAAACACTATTGTGCCGAAGCTATGAAACTTTGTGCTTTTATAACTGTATTATCTGGCATATATTTATCAACTTTCACGAATTGATCTATATCACAGTATTTTAAATATGGTACGGATTTTAAATACAATGAATGCATATAGCGAATTGGCAAAGTAAAAATTGATAAATAGAATGTTTAGATAAAAAAATATATAATTATTACGTATAAGATTTTAAACGAAAAAATTAAAATTACATAAATAGGTTAAATTGAATTTTCAAATTGATGACAATACATTTTTTATTCAATGTTTGGGAATTTCTCAAGACCCTAATACACGCAATTATATGATAGTAATGGAATTTGCATCTTCAGGTTGTCTTCGTACATATTTGAAAGATAATTTTATAAGCATGACATGGGAAGATAAAATAAAATCATTGCTCTATATTAGTAGAGGGTTGGATTGTTTACATGAAAAAGGTTTAATGCATCATGATTTTCATTCAGGAAATCTTTTGTACAACAATAAGTTTTTAAATATTACAGATCTTGGTTTATGCAAATCAGCAAAACAAAGTTCACAATCTAAAGGAGTTTTTGGTGTCTTGCCATATATAGCTCCAGAAGTTTTATATGGAAAAGAGTATACAATAGCATCTGATATATATTCTTTTGGAATTATAGCATGTGAATTAGTAACTGGATATCCACCATATCATGATATTCCACATAATTTTGAACTTACAATAGAAATTTGCAAAGGTTTACGTCCAAAAATTCCATCATATATACCAGAATTTATTACTAAATTAATTATGCGATGTTGGAATGCTCAGCCAGAAAAAAGACCAACTTCTAAAGAATTATTTCTTACTATATTAGAATGGCATGATGTTTGTTTTAGCTTTATGCAAAGCTACCGTCCAGAATATACTGAACAAATTGAAAAATCTGAAAAAATAATCAATCAATTTTTGGAATCAAATACAAATACATCGCTTGATTACAAACTACATCCGGGAGCAATTTATACTAGTAGACTTCTTAAAACGTCCAATCTTCTCCCATTACCAGTAAATACGGTAGAATATGAAAACCAGCTTAGTAGGCTATATGAAGGTAGCTACTAATTTGCAACACTAACAATCGTTTTTATAATTTTAATTAAATTAATCAAATTATATTTATTACTAAGATTCCCAACTTATAAACCTTCAAGTTTCTAATGATTAAAATCAACAAGATATTGACTTAATCAAATTTGCGACCGAATTTCTTTTAAATAAATATGGTTATAAATTATCATGTAGACGGCTTTGCCACCTTGAATTAATAGTAGAATATTTTTTAAAATAATAGCCTTTGAAAGTTTTGTCGAAACTCAATGCAAAATTCCTAATTTTTAAAGTTATTTTTATTGTCTTTAAATTAATAATAATTTATGATATATTATATTTTTAAAACATAATTTATTGTAATTCAATATGAATTTTAATATCAAAACTCTATTTGAATAAATTTGATAAACTAATAAACGTGTTATAGCAATTTCAGCCCTTAATAACTATATAATATTTTCTGCTTTACAATTACTAAGTTTATTGTGTATTCATTATTCCGTCTTTACTTCATATTAACATATAATAATAAAAAAATAATGGCTAAAAACTTTTAAACATCAAAATTTAACCAACTGGTGGCGTTAGAACTTTGGCTTCTTGAAGCCACAACTAATACAATATTTCAGTATTACTCTTTACACAAATATTGTTAGAATCACAAACAAGTAGTGGGCTTATTGCAAAGAGATGATTTACTCAAAAGTTACTCGAAAATTTAGTTAAATTACTATCTAAATAAATTTTACAGAAATCTTGAAAAGAATAAGGTTCTTCTTTTAAAAAATAACATTAGAAAAAATATCCAAAATAGTCAATTAATAATATATGAAGATAGATTTTTTCAAAAAGCAGATTAATAGAAAATTTCTTGATCACAGATTTTAACTATCATTATTTTATCTCTAACATTAGAGATTGTATCCGAATAGAAAATATTTAATGATTTAACTGGATTAGAAATTGATTATGAACATTAACTATTTTTGAAATGTTCTATTTTATATATTTCTATAAAAAATAACTATTCTGTAAAGTGCTACGATATTTTATTCAAGCTTTCAAAAACAAAATTTGCATCTGGACATTTGATAGGATCATCGTCCCAACAATAAATATAAAGTTTAGTATAGTGTCTTCAATAAGTTCTCCTCTTTCGCCTTTAATTATTTTAATAGTAATTCTATGCGTATCAAGTGATTGAAATGGGCGTCTTCTACTAGAAATTTCCTACAAAATTACTTCTAGACTGTAGACATCAGATTTCTCATCACGTTTATACGATTCGTCCTTAAAACATTGAAGTTCGATATATGGGGGGTTTTACTACAAAATCCCGAAAGGACCTAATACCGACAAGGTTAGCCGGCATTAGTTATAATGTTGGCCAATTTAGTCGGTATTATGTTCTTTCGGGAAAATGGTTTTCGGGATTTTGTGGTAGAACCAATCTCAAAGACAATCTCGAAAATTTAAAATTCCAAGTTAAAATCTTAACAAGGCAAAATCCCGACAGGTCGATATCCCGAAAGTTTAAAATCCCGAAAGTTTAAAATCCCGAAAGTTCGATATTCCGAAAGTTTAAATCCTAACAAATATGAAATCCCGAATAGTCAAGATCTCGACAGTTGAACGTAGTTGCGAATTTATAAAGTGTGTTACTTCTATAGAAGATAACAATATTTCCATGATTGATCTTATTAAAGATGAAGTAATTTTTCCTTCTATCTCTATTTCTCCCTCGCTTATCGCTGAGAATTATTTTCAGGGTTAAATATTTACATAATATAATATTGTTTAATAATCGCACTTTGTGAACTTACTATAATATCCTGAATAGTTATTTAATTCTTCCTCTCACGTTTTTGTAATTAACTTTTAAGATATGATATACAAATAATGATGTCTTTAATTTACATTCTTAATTTTAACTTGAAGATAACTAGTTTTTATTTAATTTTCTTTTGAATTGAAAACATCTCATACGTATTCATTTACAAAATAATATTGATATTTATTAAGTAATTCAATACCAATTGGCTTTTCAAAATATTTATTATTAGAACCATAGAAGTATAGCATCCATTAGTTTGATAATTACTGTTATTATTAAACATAATCCACCAAAATTTATACTGTAATAATTGTTACCCATCGCAATGACCTTTGCTGGGTTTATAACACAACTTAAAATAGAATTTTGAACAGTATTATATATTTATGAAAAAATAAAGCTATCATTGCAATTAACATAAACAGTTTTTGCTATTATCCCACGCAATTCTAAAAATTCTTTCAATATTTATCTTTGCCTTTAACGTTTATGACAGTAATAGTATTTCTTTCATATTACATAACAATAAATTCCAAAATGTTTCACGGTTAAATCCATTCCTACTTCCTTGAAGAAGTAATTTAAATTCATACGAATTATTTCTTATTGTTATTTTTATCAATCCATGTTGCAATTTCCACTGCATGTTTTTCATTAATAGCAGTTAAAAATGGTTCTTTTGATCGGGTTGATAATTCTGCTTTTAAAATAATACTAGAACCGTTGATATAACTTTATAATTGGGTGATAAAATACTTTTATTTAGATCTTTCCAAAGATTTTTTTTTTCAAGAATTCTAGGGTTTTACCACAAAATCCCGAAAGGACCTAATACCGACAAGGTTAGCTGGCATTAGTTATAATGTTGGCCAATTTAGTCGGTATTATGTTCTTTCGGGAAAATGGTTTCGGGATTTTGTGGTAGAACCCTTTGAGATTTTAACCTATCTGGATTTTGCTTTTGTCGGGATTTTAACCTGTCGAGATCCGGTATCTGTCGGGATTGTGCACATCGGGATTAAGTTTTTTGGTGTCAGGATTTCATGGTAAACCCGAAATGTTATGGTAAATAGTACAATATTTGCTGATTTTAATTCCACTGATTAAAAAAATCATCTTATACCATGATATGATTTGCTGATCTTATTTCCACTGATTAATAAATTATCTTTATACTCACTCGTTGAATTAATGATTTGAAGAGTATTAGGTAGTGGTAAATAAGTATAACATTTATGTTTATAATTGCTGATTTTAATTCCACAGATTATAAATCATCTTTTATTATGTGACTCCACATTTTACCTATTTTCATTATCATCTGATTAAAAATTGGACTACCCAATTCGATAATCGGCATGATACGTAGTATATACAGTCAGATTGAATTGTCTAATTTAATCAGGTGTTCCAGGAATAATGAAAATTGCTGTAATCGTCTTTGGCGCGCCATAATTTAATATAACGATAATTAATAAAACTCAAAATTTAACTGGTCTTTAGATTTTGATTGGCTCCAATACCTAAGTTTGCATCTCAACTTTTTATAAATTTTCACTCCTATATAAATTAATAATTTATTCCGGAAAATATCGGTTTCCGAGTTGTCGGATAAACGGGTACAAGCTCTAAGCAGATAAAGATTCCCAGATGATAATTTTGCCATCACATAGGCAGTTGAAACACAATGATTAGGTGATCAAATTATATCAGGGTACAGTACATACGAACAAAAAATTTATAAGTAATCAGGTACATATGTATAAAAAATTTATAAGTAATCAGGTTACAGTCAGATACATACGTACAAAAATTTATAATTAGGTCACTATGTTAAACAAAAATTTATAACAATTCATTATCGGGCTACAATTTCTGATCAAATAATAACTTTTATTCTCAATAATCATGCCATATCACATAAATGATTGGCTCAAATTTTACCTAATCACTCACGTTAAATCATAAGATATGTGAACCAATATTATCGTAATGCCACACGATTTCTTTCAATAAAAGTTAATATATTGTTATCGTCGGGTTTAATCTGAACTGGGACCGGATGGTTACGGACCAATTACTGAGAATCATTAGGCCTTTGATCTATTAACGGTATTTTTTTGTAAGCTGATGTTAAGTTTTGGTGAACTTATTATACTTTATTAACAATCATATTCTAGCTCTAAACTCATTATCGCTATTTTCAAAATACTTCAAATAAATTTTTTTTTTAAAATATTGTTAATACTTCTAAAAAATTGTGAATACTCTAGTTTTTTTTTTTTTTTTTTTTTTTTTTTTGAATACTCTAAAATATCAGTTATTTCAAGTATTTTGAAAATAGCGATAAACGTAAATTAAGAAATATTTTAAATTAAAAAGCAGAATTAGTAATAACTTCAAATTCATATAGCATTACAAAGTGATTTATTAGTCAAATATAAAAAGACGAAGTTATTTATACGATAGTTATTCTATGCTCAAATTTGACTGTGCAAAATATAATACATTCGATATAGTCTGTCAGATTTCAGACATGTTTCCCCAAAACCTAAACAAATAACAAATTAATACTAAACCAGTATAAAAAAAAAAAAAAAAATCATGCATAAAAAACAATTACCATGGCTAATAGTGCCATCCTGACAAACATTCCGTACTTCATCTGCCGAAAGTAAACAGCACGTTCATCAAAGTCTACTTCTGGGTCAATTTCATTCACTCGCGGTAATGGGTGCATTACAATCATGTTTGGTTTAGAACGACTCAATGTAGAGTTATTTATTATATAGGAATCTTTAATTCGTTCATATTCCGTCTGATCCGCAAATCGCTCACGCTGAATTCGTGTCACATAAAGTACGTCAGTTTCTGCGATTACAGATTCCAAGTCAGTATATTCTTTTTGCTTTATTCCTCTAGTTTTGCGAACTTCCATTTTGATTTCATCAGGAAGACGCAGCGACACAGGACTAACATAGTTAAGGGTGACTTGATATTGTGACAATACCCTAACTAAACTATGGACCGTTCTACCGTTTTTTAAATCACCAACTATTGTGATAGTCAATCCATTGACAGTTCCAAGTTCTTCACGAATAGTGTACACGTCAAGGAAAGCCTGGTAATAGATTATTATTTAAAGGTAAAAAAATATATATATATAATAATCATAATATGCATACCTGAGTAGGATGTTCTCCAACACCATCTCCTGCATTTATGATCGG
>CAJVPM010000575.1:0-16082 GCA_910592325.1 Scutellospora calospora
GTACAACTTAATCTATTTTTAACTTAGTACCACATACTTGTACTCTGTACTACTCAAGCAACACCTGACTTGTGCTATACTAGCCACAAGCTACACCAGCCACACAGACCTAAGTCACACAAGTTACACAAGTTACACAAGCTACCTTCTGTTACACAATACAAATTATACCTTTTTGTGAAGCTCTTTCCGACCTCATTACATCAGAACATATATCAATAATTCAATACTATTAATATGCCTACATTAACTAGTGAAGTTCCAGATACTCTCGACTTGGACTACTTCTATAGAAAGTATTCTGATACTTTTGGAATAGCTTTCTATGAAGAAAATCCAAAAAATATTACACCAATCCCACCTAAAAGCAAACTAATTACTTGCCTTACCAAAACTCTTCGAAGCAACACTAAAGCTATGCACTTCCTTCTTGCTCCCAAAACTTCTGCTATCACTCAATGCCTATGTAGCACTTACCATACTAGCTTCATCTCTGCAAACAACACTGAATACAACATCACTATCTCTAGCTTTACTACTCTCGCCACAAACTTGAATAACAAAAAAACTAAGGTCTTTCTCCAAAACTTGGAAGAAATTACAAAAAGTATTCCACCATCTCCTACACCAATCCTCTGCCAACATACCTGCCCAAAATGCTGGCTTGTTATCCAATACAAGCTCACTAATAATAATCACAGACTAGCTAATGATGCTAAATTTCATGAAAATAAAGCATATCATTATGCTTGTCTTTCTAATAATACTACTAACTCTTCCTCTTCTACTAATCCCAGCTCTACATCCTCAGCAATTCATTATTTTTCTTTGACCAAAAAAGACTTAACTTCTACTTTCCAAAAGCAGCAACAACTTCAAAACCCACTTTCTCTCTCGTTAACTCCTCTCACACCAACAACTAATACTAACATCCCTCAACTATTACTACTACTACTGTTACAAAAGAAATTCCATCAAATATAGAAATTGAATTTATCCCTTCAGCAAAAGACAAACAAACTCTAAACCAAACCTTACTAACAAACCCAAACAGCTTGGAAATAGACCTGCTCAAAACACAAACTCCAAAAAAGAATGATACAAATAATACACTAATTCAATCTATTCAAAACAAAACTCCAACCTATGCAAATGCTCTGTCTAAAGACCTACCAAAACCCTATACCAAAACTAACAAACCTAAACCTAACTCAGTATATGACTAGCTTGCTAATTTCCCGATTACAGAGGAAATAAAACCCAATACCAAACTCCAAACCAAGTTATCATTTCAATTCTTCAACTTTCTCAAAGAAATCTCTCTAACTTTACTCCTAAACAAACATTATTCAAATATTTTATTCGTACTATGGCTAGCCAAAGACCTGAGTTTTTAACAGAACTCATCTACTAAGCAAATCCTGATATTAATCTAGAGGCAACGATTCACTTTGACCTTATCAAATTAACTCTAAAGGACCTATTACTAAAATTTACTACAATTTTATTTACTAAAATGAATTACGAAGAGATTTTTGCATCTCCTATTACCATTCTCTCACACAAAATTCAAAACCGCCTTCAAATTTGCTTAAACATGGCATGATTTTATTTCTACTTAACTAACAACTTTCAATCTATTAACTACAAAAAATTCAACGAAGACTTTAAACTTAGACCAAAAAGGTTTAAAATTAACTCCAAAATTGAATGTTTTGACCAAGAAAAAGAATACTTTACCATCTCTTCAGATCTAAGATTTAACATAAACATACTATTCAATCTCCCCAAAACTCTTTTTCTCGATAACTTTAATATTCCTTTACTAAAAAATTCTGTTAACAACCTTAGCAAATAGTTCGAAAAAATCTTTCTAGCATACTCTCGATAATTCAATAGCCTTATCGATAAACAAAAAACCTTTACCTATCTTAAACACCAAATTAGACAATATTTTATTCTTCATCTAGCTAAACTTTTACCTAAAAAATATGAAATGAAAAAATCTAACTCTCGACATGAACGCCAAACAGAAGCAACTCGATTCTCAAATCACCATATCCTTATATATACTAACAAAACCTGTAAATACCTCAAAACAATTACCACAACAGACAAACCAGATACTGACAAAGGAAAAGAAAAAAAAGAACAAACTATACAACATGACTCTGACTGACTATACAAAGCAGTTCTGAAATACTCAGAAGTTGCTTTTCTACCTAATAAAAATGAATAGTGGAACCTTCTACCTATAAACACCTCTATCTTCTATATTGAAAGAGAACATGAAGCCACTCTAAAAACCAAAATACCCACCCAACTCTTTAGTGAGTTAGCTGATCAAGCAGAGGAATATGTATACAAAGCTAACAACATTAAAACAAATACTAAATGTCAAAACTACTATTTTTACCAATATTTAACAGCTTATTATAACCATGCTGCATAAAATCACAAAATTAATCTTCTCAACAAAAAACAAGCTATCGATTTCTTAACTGAACAACTAATTGATACACACTTCTTAGCATGCATAATAATATATTATAATACTATACTTGACAAAATACCAACATATAAAACAATAATCGAATTTTACAAAACAATAGCTATACCAGAGGCTAAAAAATCCTAAAAGAAAAATTCAATATCAACTTCAAACTAGTAGAAATATTGGACTCTCTATTCATAGAAACTAAACAAACTCCTCCTTTTCAGTAAGTTTGTCTTCTACAATTCTACTAATTTCTCATAATCCTGTAGAAGACAATCACACAGTAGTCCTATCACTTATACAACTGAAACAACAAGGACTACTCCTATGCTACAATAAATTCCTAACATACTACAACCTTCCTCTCCTACACAATAACCAAACTATTAAATCCTTTCTTGACTATCTAAAATCTCACAAATTTAACTATAGGACAATATTTTCCTTTAACCCTAAACTTGGTGAAGCACATATACACCTTCCAAATTAAAATCTTAACAAACAACTTACCAATAATGTAAAATTTAAATATTCACTATCCTTACTTATATACAACACCTAACTATACACAATGCCCAACTATTAAAAACACTATACATATTCTCCTCTGTACAAAAAATAATCCAAACATCCAACAAGCACTAATTAATACAATTAACAATATGTTAATATCACTTAAAATAACAACAATTTCTACTCAAACACTTCTTAACATCCTTCTAAATTTTACACTAAACTCTCTAATCCACAATACCAACATATTCTTTACTCTATAACTGGTACTTTCTCAATAACAACTTATACTAATATCAAAAACTTAGTTCAAAAACAAACAGATACTCTCCTTACTAATATAGCAAACAACTTATTCAACTAGCTATATAGTGATATATGGTCTCAATGAAACCTATATCAACACAAATAGAAACTTGACAGAAATATCATAACAAAAACCAAACATATAAAATTCACATATTCTATACTCTCTTACAAATCAAATACAAATACAATAACTACTCAAACAACAAACCCTATATCTGAAATTGAAAAATGATTTCTACAAGGCTTCTCACTAACAACCTGCATATTATAATATCATGATTAACACCTTAGGTTTTCTCTAACCTCTTCTAGCTAAAAACTAATTTGAAATAATTAAATATAGCATACAATAGGGAATAGAGGATGTAATATCACATTGGGTGGTCTTAAAATAACTAATAATTTAGTTTTATGTAATACAAATATAGTTAGAAATCTTTAAATTCTGAACATCTGTTCTATTTTGTAATAAAGTTTCTACTATGGCATTATAATATAAAAAAAAAAAAAAAAAAAAAAGTTATTTATTAAACTTCTAATAAAAATAAAGTTTTAAAAGTGTTTTAAAAAAATTATCTATTTCTAAAATTAGTTAAAAATTTGTTTAGAAAAAAATAAATAAATCTAAGTCAAAGATTGTTTAAAAATTTGATATATTTTTATCAGGTTTCAAAAATTTTCACTGAAAATTCTAAGTTTTAAAAATTATAATAAATCAAAAATTGAAATAAAAATTAAAATTAAATTATTCTTAATCAAGTAAAAGAAATACTTAAAGTATATAAAGGGTATTAAAATAATATTACTATTACTTTTTTTTTTTTTAATTTATACAAATACTATTAGCTAAACTTTATTAATTTCATAATTTTGGAAGTGATATATATTATGAAAGTACAACTAGCCACATGTACAATTTTAGGTCGTCTATTTTAAGTAGTCTGCTCAAAGGTTTTATACTAGCTACTATACCTGAAATTTTTTAGAAGATTTTCTATTTAAACTCTCTAGTTCTATTTTACTTACTGCAAATATTACTCTTTATAGTTAACTATAACTCTGTACTACTTCACTTTGAGAGACATCTAAGCTGATATTAGTTGCAAACTTTATTGTTATGGGCCTAGGTCTTATTTAGATAAGTCCTACTTCAACACTCTCTAACAAATAGATATCACAATATCTAACTATACTACACTATATCCCAATTTAGCTTGCATATACTCTTATTTGATATTCATATAAACTCTGTTCTAGCTATAGCTCTCAACTAGTTTAGACTTCCAAATGTTTCACAAGGTAGATCCTCCTAATCTAGTAAGCTGCTAAGCCAAGTTGGTATTGCCACTAAATGCAAGGTACCAGGCTGCATTATACCACAAACTTACTCACACTTACTCAATTCATACTCAGAAATCTTTGCTAGATTAAGCATTAACCAATATGACTATTGAAATCTGTATGACTTCACCTAACTCAGAATTTCTACTATGCAGGTCCTCTGCTCATAGATCCTATCTCGATTTATTTATGTAATGCAACTCTAACATTCTGTTATACTTCCAATGTCCAAACAATATTGGTACAATGTGATTTACAGGATTACAATCTCAGAAATAGATAGAGTTTACCATAAGTTAGATGCAGATATCTAGATAATTATTTAATTCTGTTGACAGTGGGATTTGAACCTAGACCTCTTGCATAGCAGTTCAACAACCTATTCACTATACTAGATCACCAGATCTTATTACTATTACTTGAATAAATAGTAATATCAAATAAAATAAAAAAATAAAAAGATAGTATATATTGTAACTTAAAGGATATTACCTAAACTTATTAGTTAGGATTATTTCATTCTAAGCTAGAATTGAACTCTCAACTTAGAAATTAACTAGATACATATATTCAAACTATTATTCTATAACTGCTTAATACCTAAAATTTTTCACAAACCTTTTTTAAGTAACAGAAGTTTGCTAACAATTATTCAATAAGAATTTTTAAATTTAGTCATATGAAATATTAAATTTATAATATATAAGGTTTTTTAAATAAGATTAATAAAATTAAATTTAAAAAAAAATTTTTCAAAAATTTAAAAATAATAATAATAACAATAATAACAATGATTTGAAGCTTCAACTATAATTAATGAAAAACTTCTGCTCATCATAACTTAAGAAGTAGCCTTATTTATCTTCTTTTTAAAGCTTTGAAAATAGTCTAAACAGAAAATAAAAGGTATTTGTAAATAATATATTATTTTAGTAATGATAATATATATTTAAAGTTTTGAGTAAATTGTTTAGGTTAGTTTGAAAAATAATGAGTTTATATTGTCATGTTCATGCTTTAGAAAAAGAAGTAAAGATATAGCAAGAAATAATTGTAAAGAATATATCAAGAAATTAGATAGATATGAAGTATAAAAGGTTGATGAAGAAAAAAATAGATTATCAACTCAAGTATTGAATTTAGAAGATGAAGTTAGGAGAGAAAAAAATAATGATGATAATAATAATAGTAAAAGTAGTAGTAGTAGAGAAAGAATAGTAGGGTTTGAGTTTTTTAGAAGGAGATAAAAAATAAAATAAATAAAATAAAATTTTGTTGTTGAAATAAATTTTGTGACTAAATATTTTAAATATTAAAATAATTAAATAATTAAATCAAGTAGTAAAATAAAATAATATAAAAATAAAATAAAAAATAAATAAATTTAGATCCTATGATTTCATAGTAAGCTAAAAGATAAAGATGATTTATAAATTACAATATTTAGTAAAAATCTAGAATCTTAAGACTTTTCTGTTTTATGCATAAAGCAAGACAAACAGAAAACAAGATAGCATCTATTATATTTGAATAAGCTAAAGCTTACAAGAGGCATTTACTACTTATAATTTATACTATTAACAATCATATATAGTTTTCAAAATTCAGATTAACAAATATGCTAACAAGTTACAATACTTGTTATTCACAGTTATAGCTACTATATATTTTGTTAACTAAGAAAAAGAAAAAGTAAACTAATATTAAAATAATTAAAGTAAATAATAAAATAAAAATAAAATAAAAACAAAAATAAAGTGTAATAAAAATTAATAATAAAAAAAGTGTTCGAATAAAAGAAATAAAAGAAAGCAAAGAGAAGATAAAGTCATTAAAAAAAAGAGGTAGAAATATTAAGCAGAGAGTTTTTGTTATTAAATTTAAGAATATAAAAGAAGAAAAAAGAATATTGTTTTTGTAATAAAAAAAATCATAGTAGAGAGATCAAAATTTTTAAAGATACAAAAATTATTGTTGTAGATATTGTAGTATTGTCTAAGTAATTAAAAATATTAATTTGTATTTTCTATTTTCAATATTTCATTAGATCCTTATGTTTACACATTTGGCTCTTAAGAACCCTTCACCAGCAAGGTATTTTTCTCTTGTAAAGTTGCAGTAAGCTATAAGCAATTATTAAGTTCTTATATCTATCTAATTTAGCTCATAAGATACTTTTTACTATTAGAACATTATTTATTCTATGAAGTTGCAGTAAGCTGCGAGCTAACTATTATCATCTAGAAATATTATATCTAGAAATTCTTATCATCTAAGTATGTTTTATCTGAGTATCATAGAGAATCTATTTTTAAAAAAATTAAATTAAAATTTTACTATATTTTTGAGAGATAGTAGTATAAAAACTATTAGTCAAATCTTGATAAAATTGATAAACTGTAAGTCTTTTTATATAATAGCTTTTTGCAAAGAGTAGAACTATTTTCATTATCAGCTACTTTTGCTTAAAAGTAGTAAACTGTTTTGATAAATCTTTAATAATCTTTAAGGCTTTTGAAATAGAATAAAGCTAGATAACTTTTAGTTACTTTTAAACAGATGTAACAAACTGTTTTGATTTAAATAAGGTAAAATAGAATATTTAAAATAATATTCATAATGTTCTGAGTTTATATCTACAATAGAGTTAAATATAAGTATTATCTAAGATAATAATCTACAAGAATATATACATGTATAAGTTATATATTAAAGGTAAAGTTGTTTAAACTTTATAAGGTATCCAAGAGTTTAGTTGTATCTAAGTTTTTAAAACTCACTTTTTTTAGTTATTATAGGTATATAGTAATCTAAAAGTAATGAGTTTTGTGAAGATTATCTACTATGTAGAGAATAGAAAAAATTTCTAAAAATTTTTGTCTAAGTGTTACAGTAAAGAAAAAGATACTTTGCATATCTTTACTCTAACTCTATATAATTCTAAACCTAGCTAAAGTTATATGATTAAATATAGTTTTATATTAGAGATATATAAACTAAATATCTCTAGTCAGAGATATTTAGAATTTTTTTAAATTATATATAAATTTACAAACTCAATATAGACTTATATAGTTATAATTTTTAGATTTATGTAGATATAAATAATTTTTATATATAGAATTATATTTATATAGTATAAAACAGTAAAAGATATCTAATTTATACTATAGGGCACTAATTTTGAATGCTTATATAATCAATTTTGATTAGCTAATTTTGGTATAATTGATTTTAATTAGTTAAAAATATATATATACTTTCTTTTTTTTTATATTAAATGCTAATTTTTTAATCTATTATAAACTTTAACTTCTTATAACTTTTTTAAAACAAAGAATAAGAAAAAATTCTCTAACAGAAATGTAGTTTAGTTAAAAATCTACTAATTTGTCAAAGAGTTTTTTGATTTAATTTGTTTTAAAAAAGTTATAACAATTTAAAGTTTTTACTAATAAAGAGTGGATGTCTTCTACTGTTTAGTACTATAAAATTATAAATAAAATTTTATATAAACTTTATATAAAAATAATATAATAAAATTATAACTATAGGTTTAGTAATCTTAGTATAGTAGTTAGATTATTAGACTACTATGCAGAGATCTAGTATTCAAATCCTACTATTAACAAAATTTGAATATACTTAAACCTTGAATTTTAATAGTATAGTAAACCCTGTTTATTTCTGGAGGTTGTAATCTTATAAGTTAAGTTATACTAAATTAATTATATATTAGTAGTATAATGAAGTATTTGAATAAACTCTTTCTGCTAATCATCTGTACACAAATATACATAAATAAAAACTCTTAGTTACGAGAAAAACAACTTAAAAAACAGTACTTGCAACCTTAAATAAAAAGAAGGGGAACCAAAAGAAATATATAGTCTCTTAAGAGACTGAGGCCTCAGAAACAAAGGCCAAGAAGCTATAGAAAGAAAACTCAAAGAACTACAAGTTTTTGTTTTTTTACGAACAGTTTTTTGGGGAATTGCACTTGACTCTGTTGTGTAGATCTATTTGGTTATACAAAAAGGAAAATACATAATGAAGTACAAACAAAACAAACACGTAAAAAGATATATGATAAGTAGACACACAGACAAAACAAAACAAAAGAATAATCACATGAAGTTAAAAACAAAAAAAGACTCTGAAAAAAGATTTAGAAAAATAGAAGCTACAGCAAAACAGATATATAAGCTAAGAAAAATGCTAGAACTATTTCAAGAGAAGAAATTAACTAAGGCTGAACTAGAAAGTTGCATAAAAATTAATGATACATCTGTTAGAGTAGCTACAGAATTAGCTAAAGTAACTAGAAAAAGTATGTACGAGTTTTTAGTTATAGAAAATATACGAGAGATGTTTGAAGAACTAGATATAGAAGAAGCAAAACTCTGTGTTATACTTATCAAAAAAGAAGAGTACATGCAACTAATACAACAAAAGATGAATACAAGATGGATAGAATTGCTTAAAGTCAGAAATATCAATAAGCAAAAACAATGAAACAGAGAAACAATTCTAAAAATTAGCTTACGGATGAAAGAAACATTCAAGAAAGCTTTACCAAGAAAACAACTAAGAAAAAAGAAAGTTACAAGAGAAGAACAAGAAGAAAAAGAAAAGAAAGACTATAGAAGAACTAAAGGAAGAAATATAGAAAGAAGAAAAATGGAACTGGCTTTAGAAAAACTTAAAGAAGAAACAAGACTAAGGATACATAAAGAAAACCAAGAAAACCAAGAAGGTAATGAAAAAAGAAAAAAGAAGAAACAAAAGACAAAATGGATTCAAGAGAAGAGGAAAAAAGGAGAAACAAAGTTAGATCTTAGTAAAAGAAGAATAGAAAATTGCAACTTTTGGAAGAATTGGAAGAAGAAAAAGAAAAGTCAAGTAGAAAGATACAAGTCTAGAGAAGAGTCTCAAATAATCATACCAAGAAGTAACCAAGAAGAAACTCAAAGAAACTCAGAAAAAGATATACAAAAAAGTAGAAAAAAACTAGGTGAAAAGAAGACCTCTTTTTTAAACTGATGATATATAGATAAATCTTGTAGAAGAGTTTAGAAAAAAAGAAGAAAAAGGGAAGAATATTACAAGATGAATACTAATAGGTAGACCAAAAGTAGAAGTAGAAATTATAGTTTAAAGGAAAATTTAGAAGAAATTAAAGTTGTTTGGAGGAAGGAGGGTATTTTTGATAATAATATATAATGTAGTCATGATGGGCTGTGGCATCTATACTTAGAGAGTTATAGTTATGTAATTATAACAATAGCAATCTAGTATAAAGGTCACTATAGCAGATTGCACATAGGTATTTATAAGATAACTGGATGAGTTAAAACTTAAAAAATTAGACATTGAAGGGTATATAGCTATTCAATGATGTTTTTCTTATACAAAAACAAATCTAAATAAAGTTTTGGTATGACTGCTGAATTAAAAAAAAATGAAGTATTTGAAAAATATAATATTATATAAATAAATCTTGATAGAATATATAGATATGAAGAATTTGCATATAGAAAGCCTAAGTTAGTAAGTAGTATAGCTTTTAACAGTTATACTAGTTAATATTTAATTTATAAGGAAACTATTACTAAAAAATATAGATTAAATTAGATATAAGTAAATTTATTTTACAGAGAGAATTAGTAATACTAACTTAGCTTAGTAGCTAACTAGATTAAAAAGATCTGTCTCATGAAATATTCTAAAGAATAGAATACACAAAATGAGCTATAGTAGGAACTAAAGTTGTATAAATATCACAAAGTCTAACTCAGATTAATTAGTAAAGTAAACATATAACCACTTTGGTAAAAATTGCTTTTAAAGTTAACTGAAGCTTTATAGCTTACAAAATATAAGACAAACATATTCTGAAAGGACCTAAGTCATATAGTAAATAAATTTACAAACAAGTTAGCTAGCTTAAGCAATTAGATATAGTAGTAATATTAATTTGAAATAAGAAGAAAAATTAATGATCAGAGTGTTTAAATAGATAACTTACAAGCAGGTTGTAAGTATAGCAACATAGTATAGAACCAACATATAGTCAATTGTCTATATGGCGAACTACTTAAATTAGACAATGACTAAAGTTGTATATATAGCTTGTTGTACACTTATTATATAATTATAAAACCTTAGAAGATTACTATTTTAATAACTCTGTAATAACAAATTAATAAAATCTAATTAGTTAAAGAAGCAGCTCTAATAAAAAAAAAAAGAATTATAACTATATAAGTTAATACTATTATTACAAATAATAGCTTTCTTAATATACTCTAAGTAATATAAGATACAGAAGAGGAGCTATTAATAGTATCTAAGTAGAATATTATTTCACTATAGCAGTTCATTAATAAAAATTTATTTTTAAAACCAAAAGTTTATATTTATTAAAGAAATAATAGAGAACTTAAAACTTTATATAGAATTTGACTAAAAATAGATTTAATTTAATTAATTTTAAAATAAAAACAATATAAAACTAATTTGAGAAGTTGTAATAATCTGATTTATAATTTTTGAACTTGTATTTAATTAAAATTAGCTTAATTTGAGTGGCTAATATAGGTCAATACAAGGTTTAATCTTTACAAATTTGGAAATTTGTTAGATTATTAAAATTAAAAATTTTGAAATAAGAAAAGATATTTTTTAAACATTTTTAGAAATTTTTTTTGCTATTTTAAAATTTAAATAGCTCAGTTTTATAACTATTTTATGAAATATAGCTTGATATAACTAGAAGGACCAGGTTAACAACTTTGTTTAAGAGTACAAAAGAGATATAGAAAGCAAAATTTAAGAAAATTTCAAATGTTTAGAGTAGATATTTTATTTTTATTTATAGTAGTAGAGTATTGAATAGGAGGTTTAAAAAAAAACATATATTAATAAAAGGTTATTTAAAAAAATAAAAAAATTTAATGATTCAATAAACTTTTTAAAACAAATACTTAAGAAGTCAATTTCTAATATCTTTTTTATATTTAAAATATTAAAATTTAAAGAATTTTATTAACAAAATTTGAAGACTTTATATATATTTTCTAGGCTATCACTAATTATAATCTAAAAATTCATTTTTATTATTTATGAAACTCATTTTTACTTATTTAATAATAAAACTTTAGTTTTACTATAGTTACTTTATTTTTATCTTATAATGATAAATAAAACTTATGTTTTCAAATTATTCTTCTGGATTACTTTGATTTTCATGTTCATAGCATAACCTTCTGATTATTGATTTATTTTTTTATTTTATTATGTTTATTATATATATATATATTTAGTATTATTATTGTTTTATCTTTTTTCTGTTGTATATAGCCTTTTAAAGATTTACTATCTGTAATTTATTAGAGTAGATCACTATCTAAAAATAACAGAAAACTTGTTAAATTAATGTGATAAATTCAATTTATCAAATTTACAAATTTATCTGATTTATCAAATTTATCAAACTTATTCTATTTATCGAATTTATCCAATTTATCAGAATTATCAAATTTATAACATAAATTTGATAAATTAATTTTCAAATTGTATCTATTAGTGTTGTGAAAAGTATAAAAGCAATACCTTTTACTTCTCAAAAATAACTTTCAGAAATTCAAAATAACAACTTGTAAAGTTAAAATAATAACTCTCAATAAGTTCAGTGACTGATAACCAATACTTCGAAATTCGAGTAGAAATTTGGTATTTGAAGTTCCCTATTGTTAAAATCATTCTTAATAAACTGAAATCCGTATTATTTTACCTCCTCATTGTTAAAACAAATTGCCCATAAATAGTTTTATTGATAAACTCTTCGAATCCTATTGATAATTCGCCAACCAATTAGAAAAAGGACCAAATCACATGCTATGTAATTAGAATTATCCATATAAGAAAAGCATCTCTAATCGAAGATTAGAATCAGAAACAACTAGAATCAAAAGGTCAGAATAACCAAACACTTACCTACAAGAGACCAGGATAACCCAAGAAATCCTCTAACAAATCTAAACCCGGACCAAATCCTCTATGCCCTCTTTTAGCCTACCAACTTAGGGTTGATTATTGGATCATAATATTGTGTTTAGTTATTGTCGCGAATTATAGTGAGATTTGGGGGTCTCCTTTTGAAAACATAAACTCTACTAAAATCTATTTGTACTCTTTTCTAAATAACTCTAACCCTAAACCCTAACCTAACTCTAAAAAAAAAGCTAGAAAATACTCTCTAGAAAATTTTAAATTTCATATTAAAATAGGTCCAAATCTCACCATAATCCACGACAGTTATTAAACCCGAACCCTGGTGTAACCAAACCTCCGGTCGAGTTCTGTACCAGAACTGGTTCATACCTTTTCATCGTACAAAAAAGGTAATGTTTTATAAAAAAAAAAAAATAAATAATTGAAAATAAAAAAAATATTGAAAATAAAAAAAAATATTGAAAATTCGGTTTTTTTCAGCCCCAAACAAGTTTAAACGCAATATCTCCCAGGTTACCACCATAATAGTATGCATCTTGTTTGATTTTTTTTTTATAGTTAGATTAGAATTTAGGGTTAGAGTTTATAATAAAAGAGTATAGCTGGATTTTAGCAAAGTTTATAGTTTTAAATCAAGACCTCCAAGTTCTAGCTTTAGCCGCAACAATAAATTTATAATTAAAGTAATCATCGTTCCTTTATTAATTAATCTTTGATATAAAAGCTAATTTTTATAAACCCATCAAAAGAAAACGCAATATTAAAAAAAGTAGATCATTAAGAGTAAGAATCCTTGATACGCCTATTGAAATTCCTTTTTTCTAAAATTTATTCAGCTTGTAGTAATGTCAAACCTGTGACTTATGAATCGTAATTTCCTAGGTAAGATATAAAGGAAACTGTATGCAAGAGCAAGTTCCTGATTTTTTCTCCCAAGTGTATTTAATAGGTTGAATTGGTATTACTTTATGGTTCAATATAAATAATGTTGGATCTGTATGTTAACTATTTCAATCAGAATTACTATAGGTGGTAAGAGTAAAGTATAGTAATATAAGCTAGCCTCGACCCAACAGCTGGGTTGACAGGTGGGCCGACCCCCAGCTCACACCTTTGTGGATCGACTCAGTTGGAATAATGTAAAAAAATTTTAACCAGTAATATCAATCGATTTTTTATTTAAAAAACTGATAATGATAAACTATAACAATAACAATAACGATAAATACAAAATAGTAAAATAAGTATTTAGTATAACCTATCGACATATTTAATAACGATAACACAAAAAATCATTAATTGGATAATCAAAAAACTTAATTGGATAATCAAAAACTTTAATTACTATGGGTTTCAGTATTTAATAATTTACTTTAGATATTTTCTTGATTTATATCGTATTACTGGTAATTATATTATTAAACAAAAAAAAAGTTATGAATTATTATATATCGATATAGATCAATTCCAAACAAACAAACTGCCAAAAAATTAGTACAAGTCACTCTCGTTATAGTGAAGTGATCTGTTCTATTAATAAATTTTTTTTAAAATTCACTATATCAAGAGATTTATTAGTAAATTTACTATATCGAGATTTTAATTAGTCTTTACTATATTGAGAGTTCATTACAACAAGAGTGACTTGTAGATATAAATCAGCACAACGTACTGTAACTATCGGCACCAACAAACATTTGATACTTAATTCTTCTAATGTTAATATGCCTTATTATAATTACACAAGTATCTGGCTCTCATAAAAAAAAAAAAAGAACTATTATTATACTGGCTTTTATAAAAAAAAATTATACCAGCTCTCAACATCGGCTCTCTTTTTTTTTTTAAAAAAAGGAACTATTATATCGGCTTTCTTTTTTAAAAAAAAAAAACTATCATAATACACAAGTACTCACTATTATAAAAAAAAACTATTACAATAAACAAGTACTCGTTTTTCATAAAAAAAAAAAAAAACTTTTAAATTTCCAAAACAAGAAATTCGATTTTATCAAAATTTACTTTTTCAAAAATTTTTTTTCTTGATACTGTGTAATTTAAAAAGGTATTATAAAAGTGGTAATTCTGAAATTTGATCTCTTTAACTTGTTTCCCCATATCTCTTATTCATGATTATAAAAAAACATTTTACACGTTCTCACAAAAACAATACTACCAGTATTACTTCTAACTCTTTAGAACTATCAAATGAGAGTGACACTGAATTATTTGATACACGTTCTAATAAAATACCAAAAACCAGATGATCTTCTATAACTGATAGTGAAGATAAAATCCCAATAGAATTTACAAGTCAAGTGTCTGATGATAGCACAACTTCATCAAACTATTTTCCACTGTCTGATCCTCAAGAACAATGTAAAAACAATAAATTATATCAAACAAAAAATTTTAAGCAAACTACTTTAGATTATGCTTTACAAGTTCCCGATATTGAAGTATTATTAACCAATGTAGCTAAGTCTAATAATAAATGATCAACAAAAGATAGTTGGGTTTAGAGTTATATGTGAAAGGACATATTAAATAAGCAAGTCCTATGTGAAATAATTATGATTAATTTAGATAGGCACGAAGAAAACTGTAATAAAATTTATAGCATTTCAACATCAACTACACATCTTGGCGAATATTTAAATACAGTGTATCGGATTTTTTCTTCACAACAATATAAAAAAAACCCCAAAGGGCAAACAGTAGTTGAGTCAGATAGTTCTGTTCAAACTATACCTTCAATACTATCAAAAATAAATTCTCATAAACCAGAGAAATAAGGACGATTACTATTTTGTTTAATAGCATGGATAGTTGAGGATTGCCAAGCTTTAACAGTCGTGAAGGAACAAAAATTTCAGCAATTTTGTCATGAAATGGATCCTTGGTTTAAAATTCCTGGACTAGCATTAATTAAAAAAAAAATTCAAGAATCTGTTCTTTTTGCTGAAAGTCAGCTACGTGATTTTATAAAAAATACAATGGAAACGTTTTCATTTACAACAGATATGTGGACTAGCATGTATTGTCCTTATGTTGGTGTAACTATTTATTGGCTTTCAAAAAATTTCAATTTGTATCAAGCAATTTTAACAATTGAAAATTTTCCCTACTCACACTCAGGAAACGCCAAGAACGTTTTTTGTCAAAATTATTTGATTATTAGAACATACGTGACAAATTAATTGGAGAAACAACTGATAATGACAAATTAATTGTCAAAGAAATAAGACTTCTTGGAGTTCCCCATATTCGCTATACTGCACATACCATTCAGCTAGCTATTAAAAATGGGCTTAATACTTGTGATGATCTTTTATCTAAAGTTATGAAATTAAATAATTGGTTAGTAAAGAGGGATAGGTATTGACAAAACCTTCGTAATATTCAA
>CAJVPM010000576.1:0-16076 GCA_910592325.1 Scutellospora calospora
AATACTACAGAGAGACAAAACAGATTTAATGTTAAAAGGCAAAAAGAGTACTTTAGTATATGGTCAGATGCTGAGTATAACAAGAAAAAAGAATCAGGAGTCAGACTGCTAATCAACAAAAAATGAGAAAAGCACTTAAGCCAAGTAAAAAGGAATAGTGCCTACTACTTAGAAGCTCTCTTCTTATTCAAAGGTCAGAAAATATTAATAATAGTAATATATATTTCATATAATAACAAAGAAAAAAAAAAAGAGATACAATAACAAGTAATCAGATGATGCAACGATTGCTATAGGAAGAATACTAAAACCATAGTTTTGGAGGATTTTAACAATATAAGAAACAAAGACCTAGACCAAAGCAGGAAAGAATCCAAATGGTCTTCCAAACTCCTACTACTAGTGTGGCTTGAAAACTCTAGTATGATCGATTTATTCAGATATTTACATCTATTCGAGAAAAAATTTACGAGACTGAGCACTCTAGTAAACTCTAGAATAGACTACATTTGGCTATTTAAAGAGTTGGGAAATGGTCTAATATACTGTGATATCATCGAAGCAGATATCATAACTGGCAGTGATCATTCAATAGTAGTCACAACTGTAATGACTAGGATCATGCAAAAAACCAGATTCACAGCATATAATAGAAGACTTAAAGGCAAGCAATGGATTTTCCAACTTGATAAAGCAAAGGAAGAGGATTGGGAAAACTACAAAGCTAAGCTCAAAAGAATACTAGAAAAGAAACTGCCAACACAAAATGGATTCAAATATAACCAAGAGATAGGGATCTAAGACAAAGATGTCCTATGGGATTTGATATCAACTAGCATCATCAGTTGTGCAAAAGCAACTCTTCCTAGAAAGAAGACCTCTCTAGGTAGCATTCAAACAACCAAGCTAAGCACTAGTGGAAAGACTAAAAAAGATTTAAAAAGAGTTAGAAGTATCAGTTAACTATGTATAAAGAAACTAGATCTTCAAATCAGTACTTCTGAGAGAGAAGTTTCAAATGCTATTATCACAGATATCAATAGCTCATACGGAACTGAAATCGAAGAGATCACAGAAGAAACCTAGACTAAAGCAAAGCTAAAAATATTTAAGTCTTAGTAGAAGATACTATATACAAAGCTACAACAAGAAAGAAGAAAAGAAGATCTAAAAGAGATAGATGTAGTAGTTAGTCAGTGATGTGAAATTATTCAAGGCAAACTTAAGCATATGTTAAGTAGCCTCTTAGAAAGGTCCTCTAAGCAAATAATTTTAGACAGAGTAGTTAAATCAAATAATGCTGATATTACACTAGTGAATAAAGAAAAGGAAGTACTAGAAGAAGTACAAAGATACTTTAAAGCACAATTCCGAAAAAAAAATATACAGGAAGAAAACATACCAAAAAAATGGAAGAAGATATATAACCTACTCGAAGAAATCAACTCTGAAATATATAGTGACATAGGCTATAGTATATCAGAGGAAGAATAGGTAGAAGCATTAAAAAATACTAAACCCAAATCAGCTACAGGTCCTTCAGAAATAAGCTACTCCTTAATTAAAAAAGTTGGGTCTCTAGCACAAATAGTTTTCAGACATCTTGTAAATATTTGTATACAGGATGGAGAAATTCTGATCAAGTGGAAGCTTAGCAAGTTGTATCCAATACCAAAAGGAGAAGATTGGAACTATAACTTAGCCAATGTATAGCCAATCATACTCTTAGAAGTCTTCTGCAAAACAGTAGTAAGAGTGCTAACATACAGACTTAACAAAGTCTTAGTTGAAAACAATATTTTGCAAGGACCAAATTACACAGGTCTATCTGGAGATAGCACAGCTATTTCTATACATATACTAAATAGTATAATAGAAGAGGCAAAACAAAAAAACAAAGAGCTGTGGATCTTATTCTAGGACATGCAAAAAGCGTTTGACTCAGTGAGTCTAGCTATACTAAAAAAAGCTCTACTAAGAATTAAACTACTAGATATCATAGTGAACTTTATTCTGAACCTTTATGAAAAAAGGAAAATAAAAGTAGTTACAAATTACGGACTAACAGAAGAGTTTGAAGCAGAGGATGGTATCGACTAGGAAGAGGTAATCTCACCTCTAGTATGGCGTATCTTCTATGATCCTCTGCTATATGCAATTAAGGAAGCAAAAGATACAGGATACAAGATGGAAACCAAATGGCCTACAAATCTAGTGCATAATACGTACAAAGAAATAATTCACCAACAAGCAGTATTAGCCTTTGCTGATGATACTACTTAGATAGCTAGATCCAAAACAGAGCTTCAAACAATCATCAATATAGCATATGATTTCTACAGAATAAATGATATAGAAATCGATAGCAAGAAATCTGAGCTATTAGTCTTCAACTCAGATAAGAAAACCAATGCCAACAAAGAGTATTACACAATCAGTGTTAGCAAGAATGGAGATACAGTATATGCAAAAGGTGATTACAACCTATGCAGACATCTGGGAGTATGGATATCTAGTAAGAAAAGCTTAAATTGCAGCCTGAACATCATAAAAAAGGAAATTAGCAAAATGTGCAAAGCAATTAGATAGAAAAAAGCTACAGCAAGCCAATTAATTTACATAAACAATTGTATTCTGCTACCAAGCATAGAGTATAGATTGCAAATAAACTTCTTTTCGAAAGCTATCTGCGATCAATTACAAAGACCAATTTGGATCTTAATCAAAAACAAATTAGGCTTAGCAAGTACAGTTGCAAACTCAATTTGTAGCCATAACGGTTTCTTAGATCTTAAATCAATTTGGCAAAACTAGCTAGCACATCAATTTACTGAGCTTACAATTCGGCTTAACACACAGGACACAATATGAGCAATTACTAGATTAAGACTAAAAGAGAGTCAACTACAAATCAAAAGCATTACAAGTCCTACTAGCAAAGAGTTTAAGTTCAACAAAATAGTACCAAAACACAATCTAGTATACAAAATACTTCATGAAGTAGCTAAAATAGGTCTACGAATCAATGAATACTCTGAAAATACAGTAAACCTGGATAATACAGGAACTGAAATAATTAGTCTGTTAGGAAAAAAAGAAGCTCTCTCCTTCACAACCACAGATAGAATAAACCTATTTATACTTGAACAACTAATTGACAGTACTGAAAAGTCACTTCTAACCTAGCAACAAATCAAATATATATGAGCATGCAAAAGCAAAGGATATACACCAGGCTAGTTCTCTAAACTAGCACAAAAAGTTTTAAAACAAAACAGCAACAGAGAAGTACTAGATATATACAAGTTATATAGCAAAAATAAGAAGTTAATCAGAGTTGTAGCAAGGAGAATCGTCCAAGATAGAAGGAAAAAAGAATGGTTATTAGTACTAAAAAATTATGAACTACATGTAGGCAAAACTATTAGAAAGACTGGAAAAAGTATAATTACAGAGTATTAGAAGAAAACAATAACAGCAGGAGAGAAAACAGAAATCTTCTACAAGTGTAAACGATGCAACCAAAGAAAATTCAACAATAGTATATGTGAATTAACTATTAAAACGAGTGATTAGTACCAGATTATAGATGTTCATAAAGAAGAAGAAAAAATTATACTCAAAGCACCTATAGCAGCATATTTAGAAGAAAAAGAATTAGTCACTAACTTCAGACCATGACAAGAAGTTAGAGTAGAAATCGTAGCCAACTCTCTCGAAAGTGCAATTATATATAAATCTATTAGAAATAACTCGATTAAACAGAATCTACTTGAACTAAGTGAAAAGCTAAAAGATGAAAAGACAGTAGAATTTTATACAGATAGGGCAATGGTAGCCAATAGTAAAGGTGAAAACAAGATAGGAATAGGCTAGATCGTAAAAGTAGAAAATAGATTAGTTAGAGAAATTAGTTTTAGTAGTAGTATAGGAAACTGGCCCTCTTCTACACGTGCTGAACTAGGAGCTATTTGGACTACTCTGCTAACAACTCTAGCTAGAGCACAAGTTCATATATTCACAGATAGCAAAGCAGCAATTGAAGCAATCGAAAAATCCAGAGATAATAGAAAACTCCGCAAATAGTTCAAAGCAAAAAACTGAAGCTTACTAAGGCAAATACAAGAATGTTGCAAAGCTAAAAATCTTGACCTAAAGTTACACAAAGTTAAAGGACATAGTAGTAATGCAGAAAATAACTATGCAGATAACCTTGCTAAGAAGGGAATGTGCATGCAAGATATGCTTGAGAAACCAGAGGTTGTATTGAATGACATTGCTTTTATACCCAAATGGAAAGAGCAGATTATTGACAGCTCTTTAAGATCCTTTGTCAACCTAACCTCAATAGCGTATTATGAAATAAAGTGGTCTAAACTAAGCAAAATGACAGAAATCTTTAATGTAAACTAGGAAGAGTCTACGCATTAAGGTCTTATCTAGAACAACACTTGACAAGTACTTAAAAAATAGCAAGGCAAAAACTACATCAGTAAAGAAAAAAGCAAAGCACTTTTATTCCATATCAAATGTATAAACAGTGTATTACTGACTAAGGATATATGCTTTTTAAGAAACCTAACATTATACAAAAACTAGAGATGTATTGCCTGCATCAGAAAAGACGAGTCATTATATCATATTGCAGAATGCGAAATATATGTAAGGATATAGAAAAATCTAGAGGAGGAAGCCTTACAATTAACTGGCTTACAAGCATTAACAGAACTAGATATTTCACTAGAAGATAGATCGTTCAGAAATACTATCTTTGGAAATGAGCCAAATATGCATATGCAAAACAGGAAATTACTTATAAGAGGACTTACAAATGTTAAACAACAAAGAGAGATTACAAAGTTAACTAACTCAAAAAAGAAAGCAAACAAAATTCTTTCATTTTTCTTAGATCAATTTTGGACTTGCTTTTTGGAATGTTTATAGAAGTTTCAATGTGAAATTATGAACGAATAGGAAAAAAGAAATAATATCTCAGCAAGAGAAAAGAAGACAAAATGAAAAAGGAAGAAAGTAAATTTAGACAAAAAAAACTGCAGACTACCCAACGCAGAAAAGGAAACAAAAAAAGAAAAAGAATTTGCTATTCGAGAAGAAGCATGTAAAAGAATTGACAAATGGATCACTCATGGTTTGAAGGAAGAGTGGTCACGTTTTAAAATAAAATAGAAGATCTTGATAAAGGCTAGTAGTAGCCTCCTAAGGATTAGGAGTAAGTAGATTATGAATATAATCTATTACTTCCATGAAGGAAATTGCTATTGCAGCAGATCACACTTGGGTACCTGAAGGTAGCCGAGTGAGTCTAGAATTAGCATAAAGAAGAGTAACTTAGTATAGAATATTTATAGTTTTTTACTCTGTAGCTTATTTAAGCTTTTCTTTAATAAATAATAGGCAAGATCGCCTAAGTATAAAAAAAAAAAAAAAAGATAGAGAGTTCTAGTTACTTCTTTTACTAAGTAATTATTATCAAAAATATTATTAATTTTAATTATATCTAGAAACTAAAACTAGTTTTGAGAAGGTTCAGTAACCTAGTATAGTGGTTAAGTTGTTAGACTGCTATGTAATAGATCTGAAGTTCAAATCCTACTGTTGACGAATTTGAATAATTTCTCTGACCTTTTGATACATTATAGTAAACCCTGTTCATTTCTGAAAGCATACCTTTGTAAATTGAGTTGTACTAAATTAATTAGAACTTAGAAGTATAGTGTAATATTATATGAATAAATCTTGATAGGATATATGAGGTGTCTCCAATTAAAACAGCCTATATTTACATATATTTCATTTTGAGATAATTGAGTTTAATCATTTATTTTGATTTTTGGACTGATTCAAATTAATCAAATTTTATGATTTTGATTAGTTAAAAGTAATAGGTGACTATTAGATAATCTTGTAATGTACTTGGCCTTGTGTAATTTTCTTCTACATTTTTCTATATTATCTCTATTTTTCATTATGCAAATCAACTTTCATTTATAATTGAAAAATGTCAATCATGTCAAAATATACATGAATTTAATAAAAACACATTTTTTTAAAAAATGTAAATATGAGCTATTTTAATTGGAGACACTCCATATAAGCAGGGGACCTGTATAATAGAAATCCTGAGTCAGTGAAGTAGTATAGCTTTCTGATAGGACTACATTGGCTAAAGTCTGATCAAGGAAAAAAACTTAGTTTAATAAAGGTAGAAGGTTTTGAGGTCTTTAGGTGAAGGGTAACTGAGCTAGCTAAATACTAGAAAAAAACTAGGTTAACCAACTAGTAAAGAACTACAGTAGAACCTAGAGTTATACAAATATCTACAAGAGTCTAAACTAGGTGAATCTGTAAAATGGGTATAGACTGCTCTAGTAGGTTTGCTTCAAGGTTAACTAGCTCTGCAATACTAGCAATATATCTAATATAATATATCTTAAGAGAACCTAAGCTATTCTAAATAAATGATCTGTATTGAGCTAGCTAGCTTAAGCAGTTAGGTATTGTGGTAATATTAGATTAGATCTGTATGAGTTAATAAACAGAGTGTTTAAATAGGTAACTCACAAGCAGGTTACAGGTATGGCAGCATAGTGTAGAACCAATTGGGTGGCCTAACACCTATGCAGTAAACTACTTAAAATAGACAATGACTAAAGTTGTACATATAGCTTGTTGTATACTTTTCATGTAATTACAAACAGTAGAGATTATCAATGTATAATTCTGTTGACAACTTTAATAAAATTTCTTTAGCAATATAAGCTGCCTTAATAACAAAAAAAAAAAAAGCTAGTTTTGAGTTAAGTTAATTTGTTTTTAGAGCTTTTCTAAGTATTTATATAGAGCTTCTAGTAATTTAGTTATCTTTTAAACTTAATAGAGCTTAAAGTAAGAGATTAGTAGGCTAAAATATTTTTTATATATTAAAATTTATGTAAGATAGATATTTTTTTTGCTTTTGCTTAAAAGAAATTACTAAATAAAAGTTTGAACTAGATAGAAGTTAGTCTAATATTAAATATATTTCTTAGTATTAGAGCTAAAAAGCCTTCATATTGAGATTTAACTAGAATATTAAGTAGTGTAGAAGTAAGTAAAAGTTATTTTTAGTTTATTTTTTACTAGATAAGAGAAGATAAACTATATATCAAATCTTTGAAACTAGTAAGAATTTAGCAATTAAGATTATATCCTTGAATGAGAGGTTTTTTGTAAATAGAATTTGTATATTTTTCTGTATTTTTTTTAGTAAGTTGATATCAAAAATTTTTACTAATATTGCTTTTGATATCTATTTCAAATCCTAGGATTTTTAGAATCTTGTATTTATTTTCTATTATTTTGAAACTATGCATATCTAATAGTTTAACTCTGTATATACTGTTTGTTAGAAGAACTAGAATAGATTTGGTTTTGTTAATCTTAGAGTTTAAAGCTATCTCATTTTTTTTTTTTAATTCGGCAGTCATATCATAACTTTATTTAGATTTGTTTTCCATTTGAAAACAACATTATTTAGCTATATACTATTTAATGTCTAATTTTTTAAACTATGACTCACTCAGTTATCCTAAAAATACCTATATATGATCTGCTATAGTAACCTTTGTCCTATGTTGAAGCAGTTTATAAAATATAAGCTACCTTCAGCATAGGAAGGACACCACAGCTTATCATAACTAATTTTAAATCTAACTAGCTATTATTCCCTCCTTTACTTCCTTAACTATGCTATCTAATGCTATTTTAAGGCTATAATTACAATTTTCTATGTTCCTATCTACTCTATCATTTGTTTTTTTTCTCAGCTAGTGCTTTTTTCTGGTTCTTCTTTCCTTTCTCTTTTTGTGAGTATTTTTCTTTTTTTGAGATTTTTTCTTTTTTCTCCCATGCCTCTATATCTTTGCATCGATTTTTCCATATCTCTTTATATATGAGTTCTATTCAAATATGCCAGAAAAGGCTTCAAAATTTAATCATCATTCTTTCAGAGCTGATGATATTTTTGATTTTTTCTGCATCTTCTTTGCTAAGAATGCCTCTCATCTATTCTTTCCTTTTCTGATATCTTTCTTCCTGTTCATAATGGATAGCTTGTTATATATTTGTTAGATCCTAATCCTCTTCCTTTCTTTTGTCTTTATTGAGCCATTTCTATGTTTCTTCTTCAATTCTTTTATATGCTAGATGCATTTTTTCATATGAGATAATGTGTTCAATCATTTCTTTTTCCTTGGCACATCTTTTGCATGTACTATTTTTGTATAATTGTGGTTTTCTATAGTTTAAGGTTTCAACTGTTGGAAGAAGATTTTTGATGTATTTGATTTTGAACAGTCACAAGTAGTTTACTTCTGAGTTTTTGTATTGCATATAGCAGCTTTCAAGAATGCCTTTAAATGCTTTCCAGTTTTGTTTTTGGATCCTTGCTTGGTATTCCTCATCATTTTTCTTTCTTAACTATGTCCACTCTGCTTTGTATGTTGTTTGAACTACCTTTTTAACAAAGGCTCTCAATGGAGTCTCAAGACTTAGGCTTTTCCATTCAGAGCTATATTTTACACTCTTGTTACTTATATTACTTAGTTTTATACTCTGTGCTTCATATATCCCTTCTTTTGCAAGCGTGTCCACTATATTATTATATGTATCACCTGAATGACTTTTGACTTTAGTAAATACTAATTGTATTGATTTACTCTTGCAAGCCTTCTTGATTGCACACAGGATATTGTTGTTCTTAGTTTTCAACCACTCATATAACTTCTCATTTTTGAGACAATTTTCAATTGCGAGAATTGCACATATGCTATCTGTCCTTATTTCTACTCTGCAACTATTAGGAACTAGTAACACCGCTACTAGACAAGCTACTAGCTCTGCACAAGTAGATGAGAACTAATTTTCTATTCTACCTTTGTACCTAAAGACTATATTATTCATACTATCTAATTAAACTATGCTATATCCCATCCTCATTTCATTCTAAGTATTCTCTCTACTGTGTGAGCCATCTGTATAAAATACTATTTCCTCCTTTTCTTTGTTTGCCTCTAGTCTTTCTTTAAATTCTTTTCTATCTTTTGTATTCTGAATAACTTGGTTAATTAGCTCTGCTTCCTAGCTTCCAAATCAGCTCTAGATCTTTCAGAAATAAGCTACTCATTAATTAAAAAAGTTAGACCTCTAGTACAAATAGTCTTTAGACACTTTGCAAATATATGTATACAGGATGAAGAAATCCTGATTAAATGGAAGCTTAGCAAGTTGTATCTAATACCAAAAAAAGAAAACTAGAACTATAACTTGGCTAATGTATAGCTAATCATACTCTTAAAAGTTTTTTGCAAAACAGTAGTCAGAGTGCTAACATATAGACTAAACAAAGTCTTAGTTGAAAATAACATTTTGCAAGAACCAAATTACACAGGATTATCTGAAAACAGCATAGCTATCCCTATACATATACTAAATAGTATAATAGAAGATACAAAAAAAAAACAACAAGCTGTGGATCTTATTCCAAGACATGTGAAAAGCTTTTGACTCAGTGAGTCTAGCAATGCTAAAAATAGCTCTACTAAGAATTAAACTACCTGATATTATAGTGAACTTTATTCTGAATCTTTACGAAAAAAAAAAAATAAAAATAGTTACAAACTATAGACTAACAGAAGAGTTAGAAGCAGAGAATAGTATTAACTAAGGAGAGGTAATCTCACCTCTAGTATGGCATATCTTCTATGACCCTCTGCTATGTGCAATTCAAGCAGCAAAGGATACAGGATACAAGATAGAAACCAAATAGTCTACAAATCTAGCACATAATACATACAAAGAAATAAGTCACTAACAAGCAGTATTGGCCTTTGCTGATAATACTACCTGAATAGCTAGATCCAAAACAGAGCTTCAAACAATTGTTAATATAGCACATGATTTCTACAGAATAAATGATATAGAAATTAATAGCAAGAAATCTGAGCTATTAGTTTTTAACTCAGATAAGAAAACCAAAGTCAACAAAAAGTATTTTATAATTAGTGTAAGCAAGAATGGAGATGCAGTATATGCAAAAGGTGATTACAACCTATGTAGACATCTAGAAGTATGGATATCTAGTAAGAAAAGCTTAAATTGCAGCCTAAATGTTATAAAAAAAGAAATCAGCAAAATGTGCAAAGCAATCAGATAGAAAAAAGCTATAGCAAGCTAATTAACTTATATAAACAATTGTATTCTGTTACTAAGTATAGAATATAGATTGCAAACAACTTTCTTCTCAAAAGCTATTTGCGATCAATTACAAAGACTAATTTGGATCTTGATCAAAAACAAATTGGCTTAGCAAGTACTGTAGCAAACTCAATCTGCAGCTATAACAATTTCTTAGATTTCAAATTAATTTAGCAAAACTAGCTAGCACAACAATTTACTGAGTTTACAATTCAGCTTAACAAACAGATTACGATAGAAGCAATTACTAGATTAAGACTAAAAGAGAGTCAATTACAAACCAAAAGTATTATAAGTCCTACTAGCAAAAAGTTTAAGTTCAACAAAACAGTACCAAAACACAATTTAGTATATAAAATACTTCATGAAGTGGCTAAAATAGGTTTACGAATCAATAAATACTCTGAAAATACAGTAAAGCTAGATAATATAGGAACTGAAATAATTAGTCTGTTAGAAAAAAAAGAAGCTCTCTCTTTTACAACTATAGACAGAATGAACCTATTTACACTTGAACAATTAATTAATAGTACTGGAAAGATACTTTTAATCTGACAACAAATTAAATATATATGAGCTTGTAAAAAGAAAGGACGTATACTTGGCTGGTTCTCTAAACTTGAACAAAAAGTTTTAAAACAAAATAGCAATAAAGAAGTACTAGATATATACCAATTATATAGCAAAAATAAGAAGTCAATCAAAGTCATATCAAGAAAAATTTCTCAAGACAGAAGGAAAAAACAATAGTTATTAGTACTAAAAGATTATGAACAACATGTAGGCAAAATCATTAGAAAGACTAAAAAAAGTATAATTGCAAGAGTATTGGAAGAAAACAACAATATCAGAAGAGAAAACAGAAACCTTCTACAAGTGCAAACGATGCAACAAAGGAAAATTCAATGATAGTATATGTGAATTAACTATTAAAACAAGAGATTGGTACCAGGTTATAGATGTTCATAAAGAAGAAAGAAAAATCCTACTTAAAGCACCTATAGTGGTATACTTAGAAGAAAAAGAATTAGTTTCTAACTTCAGACTACTATAAGAAGTTAGAGTAGAAATTGTAGCTAACTCTCTTGAAACTGCAATTATATATAAATCTATTAGAAATAGCTCGATTAAACAGAATCTACTTGAACTAAGTAAAAAGCTAAAAGATGAAGAGACAGTTAAAATTTATACAGATGGAGTAATAGTAGCTAATAGTAAGAGAAAAAACAAGATAGGAATAGGTTGGATTGTAAAATTAGGAATTAGATTAGCTAGAGAAATTAGTTTTAGTAGTAGTATAAGAAACTAGTCCTCTTCTACACATGCTGAACTAGGAGCAATATAGACTACTCTGCTAACAATCCTAGCTAGAGCTTAAGTTCATATATTTACAGATAGCAAAGTAGTGATCAAAGCAATCGAAAAATCCAGAGATAATAGTAAACTTTGCAAATAGTTCAAAGCAAAAAACTAAAGCCTACTAAGGCAAATACAAGAATATTGCAAAGCTAAAAATCTTGACCTAAAGCTACACAAAGTTAAAAGACATAGCAGTAATTCAGAAAACGACTATGCAGATAACCTCGCTAAGAAGAGAATATTTATGCAAGATATACTTGAAATACCAGAAATTGTATCTAGTGACATTGCTTTTATACTTAAATAGAAAGAGCAGATTATAGATAGCCTTCTGAGATCCTTTGTTAATCTAATCTTAATAGTTCACTATAAAACTGAGTAGTCTAAATTAAGCAAAATAACAAAAATCTTTAATGTAAACTAGGAAGAGCCTACACATGAAGGTTTTATCTGGAACAACATCTAGCAAGTACTCAAAAAATGACAAGACAAAAACTACATCAGTATAAAAAAAAGCAAAGCACTTTTATTTTACATCAAATGCATAAACAGTGCATTGAGGTCTGGCAATCTTAGTGTAGTGGTTAGGTTACCGGACTGCCATGCAAGAGGTCTGGGGTTCAAATCCCACTGTTGACGAATTTGAATAATTACCCAGACCTTTGTACCCAACTTACAGTTAACCCTGTCCGTTTCTGAAGTTGTAACCCTGTAAATTAAGTTGTACCAAGTTACTCAAACATTGGAAGTGTAGTGTAATGTTATACGAAGAAATCTTAATAGGATCTACAGGCAGAGAACCTGCATAGTAGAAACTCTGAGTAGGTGAAGTAGTACGGCTTTCGACAGTTAAGCCAGTTAATGCTTGATCTGACAAGAAACACTGCTGAAAAAGACATGAATTGGGATAGATACGAATAAGTCTGGTCCATGGTAAAGATCAGCAACACCAATCTGGCCTGGCAGCTAACTGAATTTGGGAGGATTTGTCTCATGAAACATCCTAAGAGAGAGAATACAGATACCAGTGGAGAGCTACAGCAGAAACTGGGGTTGTACGAACATCTACAAAGGTCTAAGCTAAGTGAATCCATGAAATGGATACAGACCATTCTAGTAGGTATGCTTCCGAGGTTAATTGGAGCTCTGCGGCTCACAATACATTGGGCATACGCATCCTGAGAAGACCTAAGCTGTGTAGTAAATAGATCCACGGGTGAGCCAGCTAGCTTAAGCAGTTGGCTATAGTGGTGACATTAGTTTGGAATAGGGTGAAGGGTTAATAATCAGAGTGTTTAAATAGGTAACTCATAGGCGAGTTGCAGGTATGGCAACATAGTGTAGAACTAACAGATGGTCAATCGTCTGTATGGTGGACTACTTAAATTAGACAATGACTAAAGTTGTATATGTGGCTTGTTGTACACTCATTATGTAACTATAAAACCTTAGGAAATTATCTATGTAATAGTTCCATAATAACAAACTAATAAAATCTAATCGGCAAAGGAAACCACCTTAAAAAAAAATAAAAATAAAAATAAACAGTGTATTGCCAACTAAGGATATATGCTTTTTAAGAAACTCAACATTATACAAAAATCAGAGTTGCATTGCTTGTTTCAGAAAGGACGAGGCACTATATCATATTGCAGAATATGAAATGTATGTAAAGATATATAAGATATGGAAAAACTTAAAAGAGAAAGCCTTACAGATAACAGGTTTACAAGCATTAACAAAGCTAGATATTTCACTAGAAGATAGATCTTTTAGAAATGCTATCTTTAGAAATAAGCCAAATATGCATATCCAAAATAGAAAATTGCTTATTAGAGAACTTACAAGTGTTAAACAACAAAAAGAGGTTACGAAGATAACTAACTCAAAAAAGAAAGCAAACAAAATACTACTAATTTTCTTAGATCAATTTTGGACATACTTTTTTGAACGTTTATAGAAGTTTCAATGTGAAATTATGATCGAATAGGAAAAAAGAAACAATATTTCAGCAAAGAAAAAAAAGACAAAACAAAAAAGGAAAAAAGCAAATTTAGACAAAGAAAACTGCAGATCATCTAACATAGAAAAGAAAACAAAAAAAGAAAAAGAATTTGCTATTCAGGAAGAAGTGTGTAAAAGAATTGACAAATAGATTACTCATAGTTCTAAGGAAAAGTAGTCATGTCTTAAAATAAAATAGGAGATCTTGATAAAGGCTAGTAGTAGCCTTCCAAGGATTAGAAGTAAGTAGATTATGAACATAATTTATTACTTTTATGAAAGAAATTGCTATTGCAGCAGATCATACTTGAGTATCTGAAGGTAGCTAAGTGAGTCTAGAATTAGCATAAAGAAGAGTAATTTAGTATAGAATATTTATAGTTTTTTACTCTGTAGCTTATTTAAGCTTTTCTTTAATAAATAATAGGCAAGATCATCTAAGTATAAAAAAAAAAAAAGAAAAGAAAATCTGTATATGAAAAAATTAGTGAATAAGATACAAGTAAGTCTATTAAGAAATTTGCATACAAAAAGATCAGTAAAATAGGTGTATATAAGTTTATTATACAAGGTTGTATAGCAATACTAACTTGACTTAGTAGCTAACTAGATTTGGAAGGATCTGTTCTTTATGATATCTGAAAGTACAGATAACTTTTAGCAACACCAACTTAGATAGTAACTAGATTTAGAAGAGTCTATTTCATATAATATCTGAAGGTATAGATAACTAACCTAGTAGAAAGCTATAGTAAAAACCAGATTTGTACAAATATTAAACAAAAGTATATGTAAGCTAAATTGGGATATAGCATAGCATAGTTGAGTACTACAGTACCTATCGATTAGGAAATTGATAAAAGAGTACTTGAGATAGGCTTAGACTTTGAATTATAAGGTTTGTAGACTCATATCAGCTTTGTTAATATTTTCTGAAAAGAGAAATAGTATAAGTTAGATGAATTTAGATAATAAATGATAGTAGAATAGAAATAGTATATAGTCAGAAAGTTTAAATAGAGAATTTTCAAATAAATTTCAGGTATAACAGCTAGTATAGAACCTTTAGATAGACTACTTAAATTAGATAATCTAAAGTTGTACATATAGCTAATTGTATTCTTATATATATAATCATTGCTTAAAACTATTTATACTAATAAAAATCTCATTGATAGTATGTTTATAAAGTAAAAAAAAAAAAAAAGTTAAGAGTGTTTAGCAACAGAGAAGACAATAATAGGAGTTAAGATTTTGTAAAAATTTAATAAATTCTTATTTTCAGATAATAAAAATGATTATTGATCAACAATAACTCATTTTAAAAACTTATTATTTAAATTATCTACTTTATATTTTTTATTAGAGCTATAAGAATTAAGTTATTGATATTTATACTATTTAATTATAATATATTCAGAAAAGTAGAAAGATTCAAAATACCAATTAATAGTTAATATTGTGATCTAGTTTCTGAATACTTGTTCATATACTTTGTATTTATTACTTCTATCATCAAGTTTTTTAAGATAATCTCTAACAAGTATTTAGTTTTGTATATGTTTAATTTGAGTTTTTTTGTAAGCTATTTATTCTTTTATATAGTTTATTTATGCTTTTTTGTAGATTTGTATTATCTAAAAATATAGATACAATTTTATTGCTTATAGAGATTTCTATACTAGCAGAACTAGAGAGTTCTTTATTTATTAATTCAAATTTGAATTGATCTGTTTTTGTGAGAAATTCAAATTCGTTTATAATTTTTTTTTTTTTGTAATTTTTTTTTTAGTGATTTTTTTTTTTGAGATTTTTAAATAAAAAATTTAAAATATATCCATCTTAGAATATATTGTATTTGTTTATTAAGAAAGGCAATATCATCTTTATCTTTATTATTATAGAATTAAAATGAATTTTTAATAAACTTTTTTTATCATCTTTGTTCTTATTATTATAGAATAGTTTACTTTAGAATAAATCTTTAATTATTACTATAAAATTTAAAGACAAATAGTAATTTAACTTCGATAAGCCTAATTTACTTTTTATTATATAGTTAATTATTAACTTTTTTAAGGTATATTACCTTTGTCATTGGTAAAATAGTAGAAAAAAAATAATTGCTTTAATTATTACAGAAATTTAAAAACAAATACCAAGTATAAGTTATATTTTTTAATTAATAGCAATTTATCTTCTATTAGCTTAATACACTTTTTATTATTTATTTAATATGAGAAAAGATTAACTTCTTTAAGATATATTATCTTTGATATTAGCAAGAAGATAAAACAAATACTTTAATTATTACTATCCCTTAATCTGTAGGCTATTTCCAGGCAAATTTGCCTGAAAAATTTGTGTAATACTGCTATGATTTATATTTTTATAAAATTAAAATATTCAAACAAAAATTTTTTTAATAATATTTGAAAATAAGGATTATATAATTGCAG
>CAJVPM010000577.1:0-16053 GCA_910592325.1 Scutellospora calospora
TAAAAAAACTAAACAGTATGACTCTGACAAACTGTTTAAAGTAGTGATGAAATACTTATAGATTGACTACTCACCTAGTGAAAGTGAATAATGGAAAGCTCTACCTTTAGATACTTCTATTTTTTATATTGACAAAGAATATAAAGCTATATTAAAAACTAAATTCCTATTTAACTCCTTGACGAGTTAGCTAACCAAGCAAAGGAAAATATCTGTAAAGCTAATAATGTCAAAACAAATATTAAATACTGTAACTATTACTTCTACTAATATATAATAGTCTATCACAACTATACTACACAAAACCATAAAATAAGCCTTCTTAACAAAGAAGAAGATATCAAATTTATAACTGAGCAACTCATTGATACATACTTCCTAGTACACATAATCACATATTATAACAATATACTCAACAATATACCAACATACAAAACAATAGCTGAATATTACAAAACAACAGCTGTGCTAGAGGCTAAAAGGTTTTTAAATGAAAAATTCAACATTAACTTCAAACTAGTAGAAATAGTGGACTCACTATTTTTAGAAATTAAACAAACTCCTTCTTTTTAGTAAGCTTATCTTCTACAAATCCACTAATCTCTCCTAATCTTGTAGAAGATATTTGTATAGTAGTTCCATCATTAACACAATCGAAACAACAAAGACTACTACTATGCTATAACAAATTTCTAATATAATACAACTTTCCTCTCTTATACAACAACCAACCTATTGAATCCTTCCTTAACTACTTAAAATCTTATAAGTTCAACTATAAAACAATATTCTTCTTTAACCCCAAACTTGGTGAAGCACATATATATACTCCTGATAATATATATCTACTCAATAACCACTTGTTTATAAAGTCATATCAACTTCCAACATACTACAACTTACTATTAAAATCACAAACCCATCTAACTACTAATTTTAATCTTAATCTTAATATAGTAATTCATAATATTCAAGGCTTTAATATTCTAACTAAAAGACAACTCTAGGAAGAATATTGTATAAAAGAAAACTTCAATATTGCTAGCATTACTGAGACTAAACTAAAAACCTTATGATCTCAAAAATTTTTAAATACTAAAAACTTCTTCTACTTTTAGGCAAGCTTTGAAAACTCTGCTGAAGAAACTGCACTCATTATTAATAACAATCTGAAGCCATATATTCATAATATGCTAATATATCATAAAGAAGCTATTGCTGTTGATCTCTTCTTCAAACATGACTTTAAATTTAGAATTATTTCAGTTTGTTTATCTATCTCAAACAAATCTTATAGAGACTCAGCTTAAGAAAAACTATAATATAGACCCAGCAAGCTCTTAGCTTAAATCTTCTTCCTATTGTTCTAGAAGATTTTAATGCATCTACTAATTATATATCTAGCACTTCTTCTAAAATATGTTTACTATCCTATTTATATAGTATTAATATATACAATCTAGCTGACCATATAGCCAACTAACAAAATACTTAGCAAAGCAGTAGATATTGTAGCAAAATTGATTATATCTGAGCATATCATCTAACTATACAATTTCTAACTAAATTTTATTATGAAGATTCTCATACTATAACCAATAGTGATCACAGAATTCTGGTCTCTAAATAGTCTTTTCCTTTTGCTTTTTCTGAGAAAACCAGAAACAAAACTAACACTAAACAAAGAATTTTTAACTACAAAGGAATGACTACAAAATTATGGCAAGAATTTGCTGACCAAACAAATTCTAACTTATTAATCAACAATACTTCACTTCTAATACAAACAACAGAATCTCTAGAAACTACTTAGCATAAAATTCAGACTAGTATAATTCAAGCTGCCTTTTCTAAGATTCCTAATAAAAAGTTTATAACTAAAAACTTTCACCATACCTTTTCTTCTAAGGCAATGAAGCTACACCTAGACCTTAAAACTCTAGGAGGAGCAATTAGAAAAGCTAAAAAATATCTAAATAACCTTAACATTCCATATTCTGATCTTTCTACTTTAATTAATAAAATTAATTCTTGATATTTTTTTAATATCCTCCTACTCCCACCTGATATCAACCTAATACCAAACTAGATTTTGTTTTCTAAAGATTGCTGAAAATCTCTTTATAACACTCAAAACCTAGAGAATACTCATTAAATAAGAGAATATATTAACTAAGCTACAAATAAAAGATGTGACCTACTACAAACCAATCCTACTAAAATGATCAATAGCATTCTGAATAGACATAATAAACCTGCATACTTTAATAATATCAAAACACAGAATGAAATCACAACTGAACCTTTTGCAATTAAATTAGCTATCTAACAATACTTTTACAAATGAACTACTCATTGAAGTCTTAATTAAACAATCTTCAACTCTGACTAGAATGAAGAATATAAACCCTCTCTAAATATTAAACCTGAATGGTATAACTCTATATTATTAGAAATCACTATTAAGAAAGTTACAGAAACTCTAAGTAATTTGTCTAATAACAAGGCTTGTGGACCTTTTGAAATTAGCTATGAAATGATTAGACACTCAGGTCTGAATACAATTCAAGCTATTATAGCACTACTTAACTGTTGTCTAATAATATAAACAATTCTTAAATAATAGAAAGATAGTCATATTTTTTCTATTCCAAAAAAACCTACTTTTGATAGTAATCTTAATAATACATGTCCAATTAGTCTTATTGAACATATTAAAAAACTTTATACAAAAATCCTAACTACTTGACTTAGCTTAGTCTTTACTTCTCACAAAATTCTTAACCCACATAACTATATAGCTCTACTAGGAAATAGTACAAATACTCCAATACATATTCTTAACAACATTATTGAGGATTCTTACTATAACAAAAAAGAGCTATAGCTTCTGTCTCAGAACATGAGCAAAGCCTATAACTCAGTTAATCTTGATTTCCTTAAACTAGCTCTTGAACGTATTCAAATCTCTTCTCAACTATGCAATATTATAACTAATCTACTAACAAACAGCACAAATAGAGTTATTACAAATCTAGGTCTTACAGAACCTTATAATGATAATAATGGTATCAACTAAGGAGAAACAATAACTCCTCTGCTATAGCATATTTATTATGATCTTTTAATTAACAAAATCTCAAGTTCCTACCAAGGCTACACTATGTCTGTGACTTGTAAGGATTCTATTCTTACATACAAATACCAAAACCTTAAAGTATCATCTTCTGTACTAATTTACATAGATGATACACTCTAGATTACAAACTCTAAATCAAACTTAGAATCAATAATACAAATAGCAATATCATTCTATCAGATAGCTAATATTCAAATTAACTTTTACAAATCAGTTCTTATTACTAATACCAAAAAACAATCTGAACTAAACTTTATAAACTCATCTATACAACTACAACAACCTAATATACTATTCAAATTTTTCAGCTACTAGTTTACTTTGGATAGCAAACAAATCCAGCAAACCAAACTTATTATTAATGAAATAACTCATCTAACTAATACTCTTAAAACCTAATATATAATTGACAAACAAGTTAGTTATATCATTAATACAGTTATTATACCTATTATTAAATACCACATCTACAATATTATCCTTCCTTAAACAATATATAACAAAATTCTTAGCTCATACCTCTCAGTTGCTAAACACAAATCTAATCTTGCTACAACAACACCAAATAGTACTCTACTCAACTACAACATTTATGGTATCAAAAATATTTGAAATATTCAACTCCAATACTATATTTCTAATTTTTTGATTAGATTATACGATACTGGACTCTTAGGTATCTCTACTCAGATTAGACTACAACAACTTCAAAATAATTTGTGGTCTACTACAAATATCCTCCAACATACATAACCACAAATTGATAGCCCAAATAAACATTCAACAAATTTTAAAATTATTCTTCTTTTTAATTATCTAAACATCACCATTTTAACAAATACTAATAACTCTCAACCTATTACTATTTCAGATCCATATACACTTCTTGAAAAAATTCTTCAACATGATAATCTTTATAATTCTTTTAAACATCAACTACGAACAAAGCAAATATTATTTCTTGAATAATTAACATCTGCTGACAATTATACACTTTTAGACTGAACTCACATTTCTTTTAGACTAAACTATTTACTTAAAGGTCATAAACCTAAATGGTTTACAACTTAGAAACAATAATTCTGGAACTTATCTCTACTAGAGCTATCTCTAACCAATTTTAGCCACTAACTAATAATTTCCTAGCCTATATAATTGGCTACTTTAGTACAAGAGCTAAATCTTAACTAATAACCTACTTGTTATTATTAACAACAGTTATTATTGGCAAAGCCTGACGTCTATTTTCTGATAAGAATACTGTATTTATTATACATTAGATACTACAACCAAACTTTAACTCCTCTAACTTATATCCATACTCAAATCCAATATGTTTTCCTTGTCAAAGTTGCAGTCTAAACTCAGAAAAAGTAACTAGTTCATGTACTTTTGAAGTTTCAGTTACATCTTCAACAAAATTTCTTGATTGAAAAATATACCAGAAACTTCCTAACAAACTTAAACTCAATACAAATTACCTAGATCTTTTATACTTAATTGCATCTCATGACTTTTCTACTATTCCTCTACTTCTAACTTTACAAATAACCTCTTCTTCAATTTTGATGATTTTTAATTCTAGTAAAATCACTCAACAACTCAAATCTATTTACCAAAAAAATTATAACTAACAACAATTTGTTTTTTATATAGATAGATCTGTTATTGATATTTGTACTAACTAATGCTCTATGGGTATTGGGTGAGTTCAAGTCAGTAATGACCAGATCTTATAAAATTTTCTGCACAAATTCTACTTTAGCTATCTTTCTAAAAAGCTGAACTAGTCTCAATTCTATCAGTTATTAGTACTTGTCCTCATAATAGCCAAATCCAAATTTATACTGACTTTTTATCTATTATCCTTAAATATAACAAATTCTTTAAAAAACTATTTATCTCATCTAAAATTCTTTCTTTAAAATATTGGCCTATTTAGGTAACTCTACTTAACTACATCAAATTATTTAACCTTACTATTAACTTCTATAAAGTATAAGCACATAGTAATAATACATATAATGATAATGCAGATTATCTAGCTAAACACTACTAACTCTTACCTTTCCTTGAATTTAATTATACTAATATATATAATCCCTATCATATACTATAGTTTGAAAGCTTTCCAGTAGAGCCACCTGCATGAAAGCTAATCAAAAATATATACAACTCTTATATTATAGTCTTATGATCTTCCCAAAGATGAATACAAAATATTTCCTCTATCTTCTAATATATTAATTAGAATACAATATAGCTCTTTCTTAACAATAATCAAAAAAGATTATCTAACTTCACTACCTTCTAACTTAGCTATTAAAAATCTTTTCATATTAAAAACTTACTAAATGAACTTCTAACACTTTTTCATTTATATCAACTTTATTCTAACATGATTACACATAATAATTGTTTATTATGTGGTAATTAGGAAGATTCTCAATATTGGATTTTTTGCTCAAACAACTTATCTGCTCATATATTAATACTCTGACAATTCAGAAATTTTTTACTCCAACATTACTTGATCTTTCCTCTTAAGCAACTCAAGAACTATATCACAAACTAACCTCTCACTTATCCCTTCAACATCAACAATTCTTTCAAAACTTTCTAACAATTAAAACCACACTTTAAGAATTCATACCTTCCTCCTTTATTGAATTGCTTGCTTCATATACTGATACTTATAAAACTGCTACTAAACTTACTACTCACTTCTTTCTCAAACTTTCTAATAATATTTATAAGCAGATTTAGAAACCTTACTGCTCAAAACTTGCTGAATGGAAAAAGCAAAACAATATTTCTAAATGTCTTCAAAAAACCTCTCATCCACAATACTCCTCACATATAAGCCACTTTAAAATAGGTTATATATACTTATACCTATGTAGACAATCTGATCATTTATATAACAATAATAGTTTATATCCTCTACTAGGATTAGCACAACATAAAATAGATATTTAGTTGACTCTGTGGGCCAAATATAACTACTCATCTAACACAATTATTAATATCCAAATTTAGATGAGTTTTTAACTGCTCTATAGGTTTAGGTTGCAGATAAATTAAATAGTTTACTATTTATAGTCTGAGTCTTAATTCTAGTATATAAATTTATAACTTTGAAAAACCTCTTGCAGAATTTTACACAAATTTTAATAAAGATAAAAGCAAAACCTCACCTTAACATTAAAAAAAAAATTAATATTAATTTAACAAATTTAGAAAATACTTAGTAGTCAAAGATAATTCTTATAAGTTTAAAGATAAAAATAGTATTATATATTCTGAAAATCTAATTTTATACAAATTATAATTATTATCAAATATATTTTAATAGTTTGTTAGTTGTTCTAAATATAATATTAAAGATCAATAGCATTATTATATTAAAATTAATTATGAAAATATTAATATTACTCTATTTTAAAATTTATTTTTTAGAAAAGCTAAAGTAATATATAGTTTATAGTTTTTATACTAGTCAAATTTGAAAAATTCAATACTCTAGATTTTAGTAGCCAATTAGCAAAAAATAACAATTATCATCAATAAATTAGCAATAGCCAAAATTTAGCTTCAAAAATTTATTATAAATGCTAAATAATAAATGTTTAATTATTAATAAAAATTGTTTAAAAATTAGCAAAAAAAATACAATAATGAAGATATTAGCAATTAATTATCTTATAAAAACTAAAATTAGCTAAGAAATTATTATAGCTGATTTTTGTATTTCAAAAGATGAATATTATTTAATATTTTCTTTAAAGAACAACTTGTAATAAAACTAGTATAAAAATAGCTATATTGAAGATATCAGTATATAATTAGTATATTACAATATAAATTTGTTGCAAAAAATAAATATTATTTGAATTGTTTCTTTAATAAAAGAACTTATAAAAAAATTAGTATAAAAATAGCTATATCAAAGATATTGGCATATAATTAACACATTACAATATAAATTTATTGCAAATGACAAATATTATTCAAATTGTTTTTTTAATAAAAGAACTCATAAAAAAACTAGTACAAAAATAGCTATATCAAGATATCAGTATGTAATAAATGCATTACACTATAAATTTTTATAAAAGATGAATATTATTTGAATTGTTTCTTTAATAAAAGAACTCATAAAAATAGACATATCAAAAATATCAATATATAATTAGCACATTACAATATAAATTCATTACAAAAGATGAATATTGTTCAAATTATTTCTTTAATAAAAGAATTCATAAAAAAATTGGTATAAAAATAACTATATTGAAAATATTAGTATATAATTAGCATATTACATTATAAATTTATTAAAAATAATAAATATTATTCAAATTGTTTTTTTAATAAAGAATTTATAAAAAAATCAGTATAAAAATAGCTATATTGAAAATATCAGCAAGTAATTAGTATATTACAATATAAATTTGTTACAAATGATGAATATTGTTCAAATAGTTTCTTTAAAAAACAATTTATAAAAAATCAGTATAAAATTGCTATATTAAGAATATCAGCTATAATTAGTATATTTGCAATTATAATAAATATTGTTCAAATATTTTCTTTAAAGAAACAATACATAAAAAAATTAGCAATTTTAATTTTATTACAAAAGACAAATCTTATTATTATAGTAATAAAATGTCTAAAAATTAGCATATAATATTTAATAATTAAAAAGAAAAATTAGTTTAAATTACTAAATTGCTATTATTTAAATATAAAAATACAGATATAGTATCATTTTTATACTAAATAATAGTAATTAAATACTGATTTCTAACTGCTTTATGATTTTTTAAAGAAAATTTATATTTTATTTTGAAAATACAATAAATACAAAATGTCAAATATTAAATTTATGATTTATAGAAATTATAGCTAAATATTCTTTTGAATTCTTTCAATTTGAAATTTTATACTTAAAAGATATAAATCAACTAAAAATATTATAAATTAGAATGATATATTCATATTTTGCTGAATAGAATTTAGGTTTCTATAATTTGATATTACAAGTTTTATTATTATCAGTACTACTAAAGTAGTATTATGAACTAACTAGTTTATACTATTGAATGTAGACTAATTAATATTCTACAAGTTTATTTAGCAGATTTACAGAGTGTTCAAAAAAGTATTGGACTTGTCTAGAATATAAATCAATATTTTTAACAGTATTTATAAACTACGCTAAAACAAATAAACTTTTTATATACTAAGAAGATATATCAGAACCAAATATTTTAAATCTAATTCTACATCTTCTGTATTGTTCTACTTAGTTTTGAACTACAATAGATTCATCTAAATCATTAGTAAAAGGTTTTCTAAAATTTTATATTATATATATATTTTCATAATATTCTACAAGCATATCTAATATTTCCAGAGGAATAATTATATTCTGTTTTTGTGATAATAATAATTTATCAAAAAACTATTCAAAACTAGTAATAACTAATTTTTGAATAATTTATATATTTAATAAGAATTGGTATATTGTGTTTGATAAAAATTTATTAGTATCTGAAAGAGACCCTATAGAAGATCTATTATTTAACAGTTTTAGACCTTTTATGTTAGGAGTAGAAGTTGTTAAACTAGCAATTTAACTATTATTCAATAATCTTCACATAAGTTCAGGTTTAATCTTTTAATTGCTATTCAGCAATGATCTATTTATTCTTTCAAATGAAAAATACTAAAATAAATAGAGTAAACTATAATCATATATATATTTATATAAATATAATAAAAAGTGAAGATTCAAAATAATTTTTTTAGGTCTGTATTTCCTCTCTATTAATTTATTAGTTTAATCAACCTTTTGTAAGCTTCCTGTATTATATTATATCTCAGAATTTGACATACTAAAATCTAACAAACTTTTACAAAATACACTAAAATTTGTTGATCTATATCTAAAAAGTGTTTCTAAAGAACAACAGCAGCTTAAATTACAAAAAAATTTTGAAATCTAAGAGTATAGAAGAAGTTTCGACTCAAAAACAGATAATGGAAAAATTTTTTAGAAAATTTGAGGAATCAAACAAACTCTGAATTGTAGATTATTTGACATAGTACAAACACATACAATTAAGGTAAACAAAAACGCATCATAGAAAAAACACATATCACATACTTTATAGTAGAGATATTACACGCAAGACCAAAACTGAATAGTTTACTGGCAACTAGAAAAACTTATAGAGAATTTTTCAAAAAAGCTGAGATCACTTTAGATAATAGAAAATATAGAGAATAAAGTATATGGAACAGAGAAAAAGCAAAAAGATTAGCAGGAATAGTAACCAAAGAGTATGGCAAAGAAATAATTACTGAAGGAAACAAAGCAGTAATAAGTTTAGATGATCATATAGAAAAATGATCACAGAAATACTAGAAGTAGAGAGTGATATAGTAACATTAGCAAAGAAATGGAGAAAGGTTATAGAGAGAGTAGCAATGATAGAAGGAATAGATAAAGTCAAAATAGTTTTAGGGCAAGGAGCTCAAGATATGACTACAAAAAGTAATAAACTAATAATTCAAGAAAACGAGAGTAAATCAGACATAGAAATAGTAGAACAAATAGATTCAGCAAAAACAGATAACAGCATAGAAGAATAAGCAGTAGCAGCAAATCACTCTTCAATAAGTGAAAAAAGTAAGGAAATATATAGTCTAATGGAAGACATTAAAGAAATATATGACAAAGATATAGTTAGAATAAGTCAAAATCAGTATTTGGATACTGCAGAGGAATCAGAAGAGGATCTGATGCCTATAGAATCAGACTGCTCACTAGAAAAAAGTATCTAGGCACCAAGTAAAGATAGATGTAAAGGAGAAAAAAATATAAGAGTGAAAGTAGCAGCTATTAATGTGCTAGAAAACAATGTAGAACATAGAGAAAAATCATTGAGGTGGTCAATCAGAAGAAATGTGTACTTAAAAAAAGTATCTGAAAAGTTCGAATAAGATAATTTATGGTATACATTAATATTTGATTGCAAAAAAGACTATGAAGAGGCTAAAGAAAAGCTAGAGAACAAAAAAGAAATATACGAACAAGCTAGGCTAATTCTCAAAGAAAATACTGAAGAGGAAAAAGAGGTACTAGTACTAAATAATCAGTGTATTAAGAATCCTGAGGTAGAAACACAAAAAAGAAGAGAAGAATTAGCAAAATTAGAGTTAGAGGAAGTCCTTATAAGAAGGAAGAAAAAGGATACAAATATCATAAAACAACAAGAAATCACGTCTGAGAAGAATACTAGAAGACAACATGACCCTAAGTACATAAATGAAAGTGAAGATAAAAATAAAATAACAGTTTAGGACCTACCAAGCTGAGCAAAGAAAACACAAGTTTTTGAGATAGTACGCTTTATAGGAAGAGTTGAACATATAGAGATAATTAAAAGTGCATATAACAAAACTAGAGCAGAAATTGAGTTTAAAGCAGGCACCAGCAATAAAGAGATAAAGAAAGAGATTTGGTGTCTACTATTCATGAATCAAATATTGGTAAGAATTACAGCAAGTACTAGTAATCAAGAATTATTTTATATAAGAAATAGATTTAGCAAAAGGCTATTAGACTTACTAGAAAATATGAATAAAGTTTTACTATAGAGGCAAATTAAGAAGTCCAGAGCAAAGGCACTATATATCTTCTAAAATTCTAATTATAACAATATGAGAAGTGCGACAGTGTACTTTGAAAGCTAAGAAGATATGATAAATATCTCTAAACTCTCAATATAATACTATAACAACAAGCTAAGATTAGCAAATATAAGAGAATAAGAACTCAAGTCATTTAAAAGCCGAAGAGAAGAGAACCTTAGAGAACCTGAAGCAAACTCAAAAAGAAGTGAAAAGAGTTTAAGAAAAAGAAAAGAAGAGGAATAAGAACAAGAAGGTGAATGCTCAAAATAGTATAAAAGAAGTATAGAAGAATGCAAGGAGCATCAAATGATAGCAAGGAAAAGAAGTATAAGTTAGAAAAGAAGTGCATTATTCAAAAGGAAAACAGAAGCAATGTAGAAAAAAAAAACAAACAAGCAAAGCTATTACAAAAGTAATAACAGACCTTTAGAATATATAACTCAACTAGCTCAACTTATACAAGGAATAGGAGTAGAAGTTAGTAAATGGGAGCATAGTATTCCAAATCATTCCTAAAAGTCACTAAAGTCTAACTACAGAAAGCCTGTATAGATCAAAAAGGAAAACTTGAGTATACAAGAAAAGTATATAATTATACAAACCAAAAAGATAATAGAAAGATAGCAGAACACAAACCAGACAGAAGAAAAGATATAAACACAACAACAAAAAAACAAATGGAAAGAGAAAATTAAAATAGGAATACACAATATAAATAGACTAAAGGGAGACTGCTTAAAACTAGAGTGATTAGTTGAGTATTGTAAGGAAGAGCAATTTAACTTAATAGGAATTGTTGAAACTAATATATGCAAAAAAGAAGAAAAATAGTTAAATATAGAGAATAACGAATATAGGAGCTTTTGGTCAGATACAGACAGAAAAAAAAACAAAGGTTCAGGAATTAGACTACTAGTAAATTTGAATTAGTATCGCCATATGGGAGTCTGCAAAAAATTTCGCCTATATCTACTTAAAGCAGAATTCTATTTTAGGAAGGTTGTATTACAAGTTTGGGTAGCATATATACCACCTAAAAATGAAGAAATTGCCAAAAAAGTTCATAAAACAATTTTAGAAGAAATAGTTAAAAACAAGAAAAACACATTTCGTATCATCATAGGTGATTTCAATACAGTACTTGATAGAGAATTAGATACAAGTAGCAAAGGAAAAAGAACAATAGATGCCAATTCATGAGTTATAAAGTGGCTTAAAATAACAGATCACATAGAGGCCTTTCACTTTTGCAATCCTAATACAATCAAGTTCTCATAGTCGAATAGTAGAGTTGCAACAAGAATAGATTATATTTGGTGCTGTCAGGATCTAAAACTATTTATTACAAAAAGTGATATTGATAGTGCAGAAACTATAACGGATAGTGACCATAATATAGTTTGACTACAAATAAATAGTGTAGATCTGTTCGAAAAAAATAAGTTAAGAAATCAAAAAGAAAAGAAAGAAATGAGAAGAATATATCATTACAACAAAGCTACAAAGAAAGATTGGGAAGCATATAGTCATAAAGTAGAATGAATATTTCGAAATGTAAAAAGAAGACAAGAAAAGCAAAATAGTAAAATAGAGAATACAGAAAAAGAAAGTATTAATGATAGTTGGGATACAATAGTAAAAGCATTTACAATAGTAGCAAACGAGTATATTCCTTTAACAAAGACACAAAATATAAAGAGTCAGATTCGAAAAGAGACATCAAAGTCATTAATATATAGTAAAGCAAAGATACTCAGAAAATTGTTTAGAAAGGAAATGAGTAGCCTAGGAGAAAGCTTAGATGAAATAGATGAAATACTCTACAATGCATGAATTAGGCATTTAAACAGTAAATACAATGCGCAAATATCTGAGCTACAAGGTAAGTAGAAAAAAGAATGGTGCATAAAAATTAAAGAATAGTGAAATATACTAAGAGAAAGAGCAAGAAGAAAGGTTAAATTAGAGAAAGAAAAAGAAATTAGTGAATATATTGAGAGAAGATTCGCAATAGATACAGCAAACCTAAAGAAAATACTTAATAGTTTATTAGAATGACATCATAGCAAAATTGTCTTAGACAAAGTATTAGTTAAGAGTAAAGAAAAGTTCGTGAATGCAATACTAAAAACAGAAGAAGATGAGATTAAGGAAGAAGTAGTAAGATACTTCTAGAACCAGTTTAAATGAAGAGAACATAAATTCGATGAAATAGATAGCAAGTGAAAGGAAATATACAAAGAGCAAGATAGTATCAAAAAAGAGTAGTACAAACTAGTCATAGAAGAAATTACAGAAAAAGAGTAGAATGAGGTAATAAACATACTAAAAAAGATACTGCTCTGGGAATTTCAGATATCAGCTACAAGCTAATCAAAAATGTAAACAATGAAAGCAAAAGACGACTGATAGAGTTTCAAACAGGATCATTCTAGAAGAAAAGTTTACGAAGAAATGGAAACTCAGCCAAATCTACTTAATCCCAAAGAGTACTAACTGGGAATATAATCTAGCAGCTACACGACCTATTATGTTACTTGCACTTTTAGGAAGTTAGTAGTAAGAATTGTTCAGAAGAGACTATGCAAAATAATAAGTCAAAAGAATATACTCAGAGGTGCAAACTTTGTAGGACTTTCTGAGGAAAGTACAATAGCTCTGATACATATCTTAAATAATGTAATTGAAGATACTAAACAAAATAATAGCAAACTTTGGATAGCATTCCAAGATATGAAGAAAGCATTCGATTCAGTTAGCATAAGAGCATTCAAACTTGCTATGAAAAGGATAAAGTTTCCTGAAAAACTAATTACGTTTATTAAGTATCTATATAAGGATCACAAAATTAGAGTAATTACAGATAGTGAACCAATGAGTTTCTTTATTGCAGGGGATGGAATAGACCAAGAGGAAGTTATCTCATCTCTGATATAGAGAATTTTTTATAATCTACTACTAGTATGTATATAATAAGCAAAACTTGGATACCAAATGCATCTGAATTGGCTATCAGATATAAGTAAAAATATCACAAAGAAGGAAACTATTGAGGTCTTAGTATTAGCCTACGCAGATAACACTACATAGGTTATACCATCTAAAGACTTATTATAGAACATTGTAAATATATCTAATGAGTTCTTTAGGCTAAATGATATAGAGATCAATAGAGCAAAATCTGAGATAATTGCATTGAAACTAGGTGTAAAATCCAAAGTATCAGACAGTATATAAATAGGAACACCACCAAAGTATGTTGAAGTTAAGAAAATAGGAGAAAGCACAAGATTTTTAGGAGTTTGGATTAACCTTAAAAACCAAGAAAAAGCAAGTATAAGCTAGTGCAGAAAAGTAGTAGGCAGTATAACAAGCATGTTAAGAATGAAAAAATTATCAGTTAATCAGATAGTATATATAAACAATATAGTATTATTATCTAAATTAGAGTATATTCTATTGAATACATTAATAGAGCAAAAGAAATATGATGCAATATACCAACTATTTCTTAGACTATTAAAGTAAAAAGCTGAACTACCAATTACATATGCAAACACAACAATCCTACACAGAGAAATCTTCAGAATTATGAGTTTATGGCAAAAGCATATAGAGCATCATATATCTGAGCTATTTATACAAATAAATTCAAATGGCCTTTTAGGTAATATGACTAATATGCAACTCAAGTAATACCAATTAGATATAAATTCAGTTGAGTGTATTCTATCAATACAAAGCAATAATTGGAAAGGCTCTAGTATTAAAAATCTAGGTGCTAAAATATTATATTTTGCTAAGAAACTCAGATTTATAGTCTCTAACAATATAGACACAGAAAGCTAGAACATTTTAGAATCAAATAGAAGAAAAGATCTGCTAGTTGAAAACATTCTCAGAAAAGTTAAAAAGAGAAAAAGTACAGTCGAAGTTAGCAGGCTTAATATTTGGTATTTAAATCAGCTTCTTGATTACAAAAAAGAACATATGATAACTTGGAGACAATTTAAAGTACTAAGGAAAAAACATGTAGGAAAAAAAGCTAAATGGTTTGCAATATTAGAAAAAGAAGTAATTGAAGACACACGTTTAAGAAGAGTTAAAGAAGAGTTTAAAGAAGAAGAAGGCTTACAAATCGAGCATGAGAGAGAAAAGGTATCCAAAGACAAAAGAAAAAGAGAATGTATTTTGTTCGAGGCAGGTTCAGGCAGAAAAAAAGAACTTGAACATATTACAAGAAAAAGTAAAAGAACTGCAGAAGTAGAAATATAGGAAGAAGATAAAGAAAATGAAATACAACAAACAGAAGAATATAAAGAAGACTTCAAAATACTAAAGAAGAAAGATATTAGAAGACGAGTAGAGTTAAAGGAAATGCAAAACATCTTAAACTTAATTAGAAAGAAGGAAAGTGATATATATATAATAGCAAATAAAGAGGAGCTATTGAGAAGAAATGGAAAGAAAAAGAAAATAACAAGGCATAACGAAGTAAAAAAGCTCATAGGTTCTGAGAGAATAATAGTAGAAGACAATTGGGACACAGAATTAATAAAGCAGGTAATTAACGATAAAAGTATTAGAGCAGAGCTGAGTGATAGTTTTAGAAAGAATATAGGGAGAAAAAAGATAGTAGTATATACTGATGGGTCATTGCAAAGAGAGGATGTACAGCAAAAAATGGGATATAGTATAGTACAGATAGATAAGCAAAATAAAGTAGTATATAGTCATAAAGGTAGAATTAAAAACTGGTTCTCATCAACTCGAGCAGAGCTAGCAGCATGTTTAATGGCAATATTAATAGCACCAAATGAATGTAGTATAGAAATACGTACAGATAGTACATGTATAATATCAGCAATAACAGAAAGCCTGAAAAATGAAAGCACATGATGCTAGCTTAAAACCAAAAACAATAGCCTTTTGCGAGCAATAGTTAAAGCTTGCAGAAGCAAAAAAATACAATTAGAGTTGACTAAAGTAAAGGCGCACTCAGGTGATCTATATAATAACATAGCAGATCAGCTAACAAAAGAAGGTACAAATAGAGATGTAACACTAAAGGTCAACAATGTCAGCATCAAAAATATTAAGTTCATTCCAGAGTAGGAAGGTTACAAACTGGACACACCACTAAGAACATTTGTTAAGAATTTAGTTCAAACAACATACAAGGCAGAATGGACTTGGTTAAGGAAAAA
>CAJVPM010000578.1:0-16051 GCA_910592325.1 Scutellospora calospora
GTGATTAGGTTTTCTGGAAATTTGATTCTTTTTATAGAAAGCTCTAGAGCATAGATGCTAACTGAGTCAAAAGCTTTCTGCATATCTTGAAAAGCTATCTAAAGCTCTTTTTCTTTTTGAATTGTATCCTCGATAACATTATTTAAAATATGTATAGGTGTCATAGTGCTTTCATTAGATAGTCCTGCAAAGTTGGCTCCTTTTAGAATTTGCTTTTCAACGAAGACCTTGCTTAGTCTTTTTTAGACTATTCTGACTACAAGTTTTCTGAATATCTCAAGTAACATTATCAGTCTGGTGCTAGCCAAGTTAAATTTCCAATCTGTGCTTTTAGGAATTAGGTATATTTGCCCTAGTTTCTATTTCTTAGAGAATCTTCTTTTGTAGACTACTTTGTTTGCAAATTTTACTAAATATTCTTTTGTTTTAGAGCTTACTTTTTTTATAAGTTTGTAGCCAATGCCTGAAATACTGAGTGCTATATCTTCTTTTAGTATACTTGTAGCTTCTGACTATTCCTCTTCTGTTATTTTGCACATAACTCCTATATACCAGGCTTCTTTAATTCTTTTTTGTTCTTTGTATATATTGGCCTATTCTTGATCTATTTGCTCGAATTGGTGATTTCATTTTCTGAATTATTTCTTGAAATGCCTTTCTACTTCTTTTCTGACCTCATTACTCCTCGTAATTAGCATTTTGTTTTTAAACTTATTTTGGCTTTGAACTAACACTCTATCAACTATGATCTTGTGGTGGAGACATTTGAGCAACTTGTTTAATATTTGCTTTTGGCTTTTAGGCATTAGTGCAAATCTTTCTTCTATTTTTTCCTTTATTTCTTTTTCTTTTGCAGCTTGCATTTCCTTTTGAGCTCATTCTTTTTGTATATTCTACTACTCTTTAATTTCAATACTGTATTCTTTGTTCTAGAATTCTGGTAAAAGTAGAATATTTGTCTTGTATTCTGTGTTGAGATGCCTTATTCGTGCATTTAGAATTGCCTTCTCAAGCTCATCTATACTTTGACCTGTGTTCTTAGACCCTTTTCTGAATATCCTTCCTAAGACCTTAGCTCTGCTATATGTTAGTGATTTCGTAGCTTCTTTCCTGATTTGACTTTTTGAGTTTTGTGTTTTTGTTGAAGGAATATGCTTGTTTGCTGCTGCTTGTATTGCCTTAGCTATTAGCTCCCATTCTTTGTCAATATCTGTTTCAGACTCTATTTCTTCTTGGTTTTCTTCTCTTCTTTTTTTCCTCTTCCCTGTATTGCGAATAGTTTTTTCTACTTCTTGGCTATAACTATTCCAATCTTCTTCCGTAGCCTTGTAGTACTGGTAAAGTCTTCTTGTTTCTTTTTGTCCTCTTTTGCTTCTCTGCTTGTTCTTTTCTAAGATACTTGCACTATCTAATTATAACCAAACCATTCCATGATCACTATCTGTTACTGTTTCTATTTGCTCTATATTGCTATCTAGAATGATATTCCTCATATTCTGTATTGTCTAAATATGATCTATTTTAGTTGATACATTACCATTTGACTATGAATATTTAATTAGCTCTGAGTTGCAAAAGCAGAAGGTTTCTATATGGTCAGTATTTTTTAACTATTTCATAATTCTTGTACCAGTATCTGAATTTCTTTTTCCTTTGCTACTCGTATCTAGTTTTTCATTTAATACCATGTTAAAGTCTCCTAAGATTGTATATATTGTGTTTTTCTTGTTTTTGATAATTTCTTCTATGAGTATCTTATGTACTTTTTTTGTCACTTCTTCGTTTTTAGGAGGTAAGTATACTATCTAAACTTGAAAGACTACTCTTCTGAAGAAAAATTTAGCTTTAATTAGGTATGAGCTGAACCTTTTGCAGACTTTCATATTTCTTAACCAATTTTGGTCTACTAGTAGCCTGATTCCTGACCCTTTATATTTTCCTTTCTCTGTTTCTGACCAAAAGCTTGAGTAACTGTATTCTTTCGTATTTATCTATTTGCCTTCTTGTTCACCTATGTTGGTTTCTACTATTCCAATTATGTTGTATCCTTCTGACTTACTATACTTGGCTAGCAGTTCTACCTTTGTATTATCCCCTTTAATTCTGTTAATATTGTGTGTACCTATTTTTATACTTACTGGTTTTCCTCTGCTGTCTCTGTTAACATCACATACCCTTTTGTTTCTCTCTCTTCTCTCTGTGTTTTCTCTGTGTTTTGACTTGTTTTGGTTTGAAGTTGTCTCTGCTCTAAGTTGTCTTTCAAGTTTTCCTTCTTGATCGACTAAAGCTTTTGTTTGTTTAACTTTGGTGACTTTCAGGAACGATTTGGAGCCTCCAAGCTCCAATTGTTTTCAAAGCTACTTAGTTTTCTTTTCAAAGCCTAAATGCGTTGAGCTATATCATTAAAAGATTCTTTATGCAAGTTTTCTTTGTAATATTCTCCTCTTCTATTCTCTGTATAAGTTTTATCTCACTTTTCTGTCTTCCTAAATGCTTGGTTTTCTAGTTTGTTCTCTCTCTCTGAAGTTCTCTTTTCAGTTTTGTAAGGTAGGGTTTGCTTGTCAGAGGATATTTCACATCTTTTAGAGCTTCTTACACTTGGTTCATTGTTATGAGATTCTTGTTTATATCTTTCCTCATTAAAGTACTCTTCTATTGGTTCTGCTTCAGGTATCTCCCAAAAAAGCCTAGTATCGTAGTATTTAACAGAATACTTTCGTGCTTAAACTATTTCTCTTTGATTTCTAAAAGATACTAGTGCGTAGCCTTTGTTGTTTCTGTTTGAGTTCTTAAAAACATGTACTGCATCTGCATCAGTATGTTTTAGTTGTCTGAATAGTAATACCTTATTTATATTTTGTAGTATATTATATAACCTTGTAATGAACTGTTTTCTATTCTCAAGTATCTCTTTTCTGTTTGACCCTGAGATTATACGTACTAAGAGCTTGTTTGTAAGAGGGATGATCCAAGCTTCAATCCCTTGTACAAAGCTACTTCCTTTTTCAAAAGATACTTTTGCTCTTATTTTTCCGTATTTTTCTCTTATTATTTTGATGTTTTTGATACGACCCAAGTGTTTGATTACAAAGAAGACTTGTGATCTTGTTATATGATAGGGTATATCCCATATGGTGACAGTCTCTTCTTTGCTTGGATATAGTTCTTTTTCCTTAGTTATATTGTTTGTTCTACCAAGGACTTCATTACTAGTTGGGAGAGTTTCTTGCTCGTACATTCTCTTTTTCTCTTTGTCTTTTGTGACTAACATTTTTTCTTCCTCTGTTTGGTTGAGTACTGTCTCTATTCTCTTTTTGTTTGTGCTATCTGTTGAACACTCTCCTTTTTCAGTTTGGTTATACAAAGTGGATCTTTTCTTTTGTATTTCTGCAAGTTCTTTCTTTGCTTGCATCTCTCTTTCCTCTTTTTCTTTTACTTTGCTTTGTACAGCTTTTTCTTTCTTTGAGTTCTCTTTTTCGACTTTTTCCGCAAGTATTAGATTTATCTGGTCAAATTCGTCCTTCTTTTTTTCTAGTCTTGACTTAGCTTCTTTGTAACCTTTTTTACAGTCGAAGTAAAGAATGCACTATTGGTTTCTGTTTACAAATTTTTCTTGAATCCCTTTAATATGCTTTTTCCTCTTAGAGACTATCTTATTGATTTTTCTCTTTGTTCTACGTTGTTTTTAAGAATCTTAACTGCTGCTACCTTAGCTTTGACCTCTCCTTTGTTTCTACACGCTTCTGAATTAGGTGCCTATAAACTGCAATCTAGAGATGTACTGTCATGTTTTGCTTTTCCTAACTTTACTAGTTACTCTAATCTGTCTTCTATTTCATTTTTACACAGGTGTATTTCTATACTATTATCTACTAGTTGGATGTCTTTCATACTTTCTAGTGCTTTAGTTCTTTCTACTACCCTTTCGTTACTATTTTCCTTCTCTTGGTGTTGAGTAATTTGTTTAATATTTTCATACGATTCTACTTTTTTATCTCTATCTGCTTCTATGATTAGTGCCTCTTGGTTCTTATTTCTATTTCCTGTATTGTTTTATTAAGTCTTTCTACTTGCATACTTGCTAGTTCTTGCTCTTTTCCTAGGACTTCTTTAATTTTGTCTATTCCTTCTGTGAAAGTAGCTCTTTTTAGTACAACATGCCACTGTCTTGCCAAAGTAATGATATTCTTATCGATATTCATTGCCTTTGCAACTATTCCATCCAAATGGTCTGCTAGTCCTAACACCGATATACTACCTTCTTGAATAATTTCTTTACCATACTCTTTGGTAATTTTTTTGATGAAATACTTAGAGCTTTCTGTACTTCACATATTATTCTTTGACTTGTTTTGTGAGCTAGGTTTCTTTTATTTGGATCTGTTTTCTTGAAGTGACTTTGTCTTTTTAATCAAATTCCCTGAGTTTTTTCCTATTTACCTACGTTTTTTCCAGTTTCTGTTGTGTATACTCTCTTTCTATTGGTTGACACATGATACGTCTTGTTAGTTTATTCTCAAATCACATTTGTTTGTTTATACCATTTTTCACATATTTGTGTTATAATAACTGATCTGCGATTCAGAATAATTCCAAATCCCTAAAAAAATAATGAGAAAAAATTTTTTTCCGTCAAAGTTTTCTGTTTCTAGTTTTAAAGTAGTCTATCTGATTATTTCTTGTCTTTGTTCTTTTAATACAATATGTGTATTTTTAAGTTCTCTTTCTTTTTGCTTAGTGCTCTAAGTACTGTTTCTTAATAAAATTTCTGAGTTAACTTGGATTTTCTCTTAGCTTCAAATTTGGTCAAAATGATCTACGTGGAGAGTGTATGAATGAATAATTTGCTAAATTAAATTACTATATCTAATTATTAGTCTAGTTTATTATAGTAAAAGCTTTATAGAGCTTTAATATAATTAGAGTATAGATATTAAAAAACTATGTAGTTTTAAATATATAAAGGATATACTTTTTAGTATTTTATATTATTGTATTACTAAGTATTTATCAGTTTTATTAAGATATATAGTACTTTTAATTTGATCTTATAATCTCTTATTATTAGTAATTTTTTTTAGATATACTTTAAATAAAGTCTAGTCACTTCTTATTATTTATTTTCTTATATTTAAATATTAGTTATTTATTAGCTTTTCTATTTTATATCAAATATTCTTTATATATTACTATTTTTTTTTAATATTCTATACTTTTCTTGAATAAATTTAAAATATTTATTTTTCTAGTTTTGTTCTACTTTTTTTATTTTGTCTAAGCTTTTTTATAAAAATAATTATAGATAAAAAATTCAAAAATAAAATTATCTAGATTATATTTAGCTAATTTTATAAAAAAAATTTTTTAAAAATTTTATCAGTATTTTAAAACAAACTTATTTAAGTTTTAAAAAATAAGATCTAGTGATCTAGTGTAGTAAATAGGTTGTCAGACTGCTATACAAAATGTTTAGAGTTCAAATTCTATTATCAACAAAATTGAATAATTACTTAGATATATGTATCTAACTTATAGTAAACTCTGTTCATTTCTGGAGGTTGTAACCTTGTAAATTATATTACACCAATATTGTTTAGATATTAGAAGTATGATGGAATATTAGAGTTATATTATATAAATAAATTAAAATAGGATCTATAGGCAGAGAATCTGTATGTCAGAAATCCCAAGTTAGGTGAAATAGTATAGATTTCAACAATTACACCAGTTAATGCTTAATTTAGCAAAGATTTCTGAGTATAAAGATGCAGATTGAGTAGGTGTGAGTAAGTCTATAATATTAGCAGCTAACTAGATTAGGAGAATCTTCTTTATAAAACATTTGAAAGAATACAGAAGTCTAAACTAGTAGAAAGCTACAGCTAGAATTAGGTTTGTACAAATATTAAATAAGAGTATATACAAGCTAGATTAGGATATAGCATAGTATAGTTAGGTATCATGATATATATTTGTTAGGAGGTATTGAAGTTAGGACTTATCTGAGTAAGACCTAGGGTCCATAATAGTAAAGTTTGTAACTAATATTAGCTTAGGTGCCTCCTAAAGTAAAGTAGTACAAAGTTATAGTTAACTATAAAAAGTAATATTTGCAGTAAATGAAATAAGGTCAAAGAGTTTAAATAGGAAATCTTCTAGGAGATTTTAAATATAGTAGCTAGAATAAAACCTTCAGACAGACTACTTAAAATAGACAACCTAAAATTGTATATATAGTTAGTTGTACTCTCACAATATGTATCACTTCTAAAATTTATGAAATTAATAAAGTTTAGCTGATAGCATTTGTATAAAGTAAAAAAAAAAAAAAATTCTAGAGTTGGTTTTGTTATACCTTATCTATTATCCTTTAATCTGTATTCAGGGCAAATTTGCCCTGAATTTCTGATCTCCGGTAAATTTTCTGTACTATCTCCAAAATTTACTAAAAGTATCTCCTATATTATTTATACTACTATACATATATACGTAACAATAATACATAAATTTATGTACCTTTGCTGCAAGCAATAATGATAAGGTTTAATGAACTTCTAACAAATATTCTTTAAACATGAAAAATCGGCAATTTTTGAGTTAATTTCTTTGCTTAATTAGCACTATTAAAAAAAAAAAAATAGCTTACACTACAACTAATAATGATAATATCGATGACGATAATACTTCTGATTATAAATATAATGATGCTGATGACAATTCTTCTTCTAGTTCATAATATTTTATCACCTTTAAGTGTAACAATTATGGAGAGACAATAATCGACCATATGATAGATAATGATGATATGATTGAAGATAATCTATTAATAGTATAAGAACAAGACTATACTACAGACTCAGAATATAAAGAAATTATAGAATCAACTCGCAAGTGAAGTAAAAAAAGTAGAGTGGGTGGGAGGAGAAAAAAAAAAAATTAAAGGCAAGAACATTGAATCAAATACAATACAAACTCTTCTGGAATTGCCAATATTTGAGCCAATAAAAAATCTTAGAGGGCTTCATAAAGGTTATACTATGTTGCTACATGAAATGCAGTGAGGTGCTATTAGCCTGTTTATATTATTTTACTTATTTTTTACAGATTATTATTTGCAAATGATCGTTAGTAATATTAATAATTATAAAAAATTAAACTGAACAAGTAGTTCAAAAGGTGGTCGTATTTGAAATTTATTAACAATAAAAGAGTTAAAGGTTTGGATTACTATTGTTATTTATATGAGAATTCACAAAATTTCTAGTATTGAAGATTTGTGGAATTCAGATAAGCATAAAGCTATTTACAATATTAAACAATTTATGTCAATATATCGATTTTAGCAAATAAAAAGATTTCTTTATATTTCCAATTCAAATAATTTTCGTTTAAATTGGTACTCTAAAGTAGAACTACTAGCATCGCATTTTTGAAATATATTTAAAAAATTATACATACCTAGTTCGCAGGTTTCTATAGATAAGATAATAATTCGCTTCTCTGGTCAAAGCATACATACTATAAAAATGAAAAATAAGCCAACACTCGAAAGCTATAAAATATATTCATTATGTGATGCTAGATATACATATATATTTATGTTTAGTTCACGAGTTGAAGATAATGCTGAATTAGAATTAATTAGTGGTATTAATAAATCTAGTTGTACAGTATGGCATTTGGCAAACCAACTTCCCTGTGAAAAAACTTTCTATATATATATAGATAATTATTTCTTAAGCATTCCTCTTTTCAAATATTTGCATGAAAATAAAATAGAAGCTTGTAGAACAGTTCGAACCAACTCATCTAAATTTCCTAAAGAGTTAAAAATCAATAATATTCACTCATTAGATTGGAATACACTTAGTAGAGTAGTTGTAAATGATGTTTTGGCAGTACTATGAGTTGATAATGGTCCTGTGACAATGCTTACGACTATTCATGAAATTATAGGTGATGAGTAGAAAATCATTCGGAATTGATCATGTCCTCATAAAACAAGTACTAATGCAAGTAAAGTTTATCAAGTGTTTGGTAATATGTCACAAAAAGAATTGCATATTTCATGTGTAATTGATGATTATAATAATTATATGGGAGGTGTTGATCTTGCAGATCAACTTCGAGATTATTATAATTGTCAAATAACAGCACGTCGTACTTGGTTTCTATTATTTTTTTGGTTACTAGATACTGTTCTTGTTAATAGTATTATCCTTTATCGTAAAGCTAAAAGTGCAGATATTACAAGCAAAAACTTTAGAATTACTCTTGTTTGAGATTTAATTTAATAGACATTGGATAGTAAAAATAAAATAATAACTCAGAGTCAATCAAAACAAAAAAAAGTTATATTAAAATCATCACCAAAAAATAAGTGAATTGCATATATCACTAAAAATTTTAGTTTACCTTTAAGTCATTTTTCTCCAGGAAATCATCTAGTAGAGAAGAGAGATAAAAGAGAATCGTGTTTATATTGTCATTATTTAATAAAAAATAATAACAAAAGCAATAAAAAAAAAAGTTAGTGCAATTTTTCAGAGTCAGCTTTGGTGTATTAAATATAATGTTCTGCTTTGTTACTCTAAAGTAAGGCCTAATTGTTTTAAAAATTTTCATAGTTAAAAATAAATAAATTTATTAAATATTTGTTTTCAATTAATTTTTTAATTGATTTGTAATCTTAATTATAATTTCAATAATATAAAAATTACTTAATAAAATTCAGGGCAAATTTGCCCCAAATTTATATACAGATTAAGGGATAGTAGATTCTAAGGTATTTAATTGTTTCTTCAGATTTGTGAGAATATATTTGTTAATTGTCAAAAAAGATTTGAGATAGTAATATAGATTGTGTTTTATTAAGAGATAAGTAGAGTAGGTCTAATTTGTTTGGGTTGACTTAGATATTATTTATTTAGTAGAGTTTAGTAATATCATTTAGAAGTTTTGAAGATTTGTTGGTTTTTTGTAGTGCTATATAGTATTATCCATAAAAGCTAAAGGAGGTATTGTGATTGAAGATAGTTTTTAGTTAAAAATTTGGTCAATTAGAGATAGAGATTTGATTTAAAGGAAGCTATTTTAGTATTTGTTGTTTATATAAGTTAGAATTGGGTCATAGTAAATTTTTTAAAGTAGTAGTGAGTATATTTTTCCTTGTTTTATTTCTGAAAAATGAGTAATTGGTTCTGTAAAACTATAAGCAGTAATAATTCTAGCTTTTTGATTTGAGTAGAGGTTATAGATAAAGTTTAGAGTATTTTGTGATATTCTAATTCTTATGCATATATGATTAAGTGTTTAGATTAATTTTATTGAAAGCTTTAGACATGTTTTAGAATAGTATTCATGCTTCTTATTTTGTATTTTTTTAGTGTTCAATTATATTGTATAGGATTTGAATTGGTATATATGTAGAAAAATTTTTTGTAGCTGCAAAGTTTAGGTTATTAAGGAGATTGTGTTTGAATATAATTTGATCAAGACAATTTGTAAAGATTTTTGTTAGATATTTCTTTATAGGTTCTATAAGAGAGATTAGTTGGATTTAGTTTAAAGTATAGTCCTATTCTGATTTTTTTGGTATAAAGAAGATATTTGAGGTTTTCTAGTCAATAGGCACTATTTGTAGTTTGAGGCATTTAGATAAGAAGAGTCAGAGTATTGTGAGACTTTTGGAATTTAGATATTTAATATATTTATAATTTAGTTCAAAAAGTTCTGCTGCTTTTTAGTTAGAAAGTTGTTTGATCATATTCTGGAGTTCTTCTAAAGTAATATCATCTAATAGATTTTAAAATATTTTTCATTTTCAATATTTGGTTTATATAAGTTGTAGAATTCTGATTCTAGAATTAGTAGAGGTGAGAGAAGTTCTTAGAAATATTTCTGAAAGTGTTAGTGAAGTACTTGTTTTATTTCTGTTAGGTTAGTTAGAAGAGAGTTTTGTAAGTGAAGTTTATCAACTATAATATTATTTTTAGACTTTTCTAGAATCTTTTTGTAAAAAAGTTTAGGATTCTGTGAGACGTTAAGATTTCTTTCTTTGAGTTTAGATTCAATTTCTAAAGAGGTTTAGTTATAGAATTCTTTTTTAATAAAGACTTTAATATTTTTAATTTCTAACTTTATTAATTAGAAGAGTATAGGATAGTTTTTGAATTCTGATAGTGAAATATTTGGTGAGATTAGAGTGTTTGAAGAGAATTTTGTTGTATATTTGAGATAATAAGTAAGTGATTTTGATGTATTAAATCTTTTTTTCTATTTAATAAGTTATTTGTATTGAGAGTAATAAATAGATTTTAGGGGTTGTTAAGATTTAGTTTTTATGTTTGCTTTGATATTTTTGTAGGAAATATGTTTGAGTACTGTTTTGTAGAGTATTTTGTTTAGTTTGTTCCATAATTCATTGATATCTGTAATATTATGAATTTGTGAAATTTGTTTATTTAGATAATAAAGTTTGTATTCATTTTTTGTTAGTAGTTTAGAATTTGTTGAGAAGAAGTTTGGTTCTATTAGAAGAGTTTTCTTGAGTTGTAGTTTTGTATATCTTGTGAAGAGTAAAGAAGAGTGATTTCTAAAAAGGTAATATTGTGATCAGAGTCTAAATATATGTGTGAGTAAATATCTGCATAGTCAAGAAGAGTTATATAGATATTGGTTCATATTTGATCTATTTGGCTTTAACTTTCTTTATAGTTATAGGTAAAGAATTTAGTTTGATTGTGGAATCAACAGAATGTATTGTAGAATTGGTTGCTTTTTAGTAATTTAAGTAAGTCATTTTTAGATATTCTTAATTTTTTTGCTAGAAATTAGTTGATTGAAAGATTAGATATACTGTTAAAGTCTTCTTTGAGAATTACTTTGTATTTAGTTATATTTATGAGATCTATTGTTTTGTTTAGAATATCTGTTTTAAGTTGTTTTTTTCTTATATAAGGAAGTATATTTGAATTAGTCTAATTTGTATATTTTTAAAAAAGAAATTAATACAGATTATATAGCCCTTGTATTTTGTGATTTTTTCAATATATTTAGCTAGATCATTTTTGATTAGAAGTCTAACTCCAGCTTATCAAGAGTTTTCATTTGAGCTTCAAAAGTTTTTGTAATTTACTAATTTTTGAGAGAGTATAGATAGTTTTGCATTTTTTAGAGAGAGATGAGTTTCTGAAAGTTCTAGAATGTTAATATGTTTTCAGAAATAAAATCAAATAAGAGTTTTTGTTTAGTATTAGCTAAGCTATTTGTGTTTAGTGAGTAGATTTTTAGTTGGTGAGATGAGTTTTGGTAATTAGAAATAGAAGGAGAATTAGTAGTTTAAGAAGAGAGTAGAAGTAAAGTTTAATATTTGTTGATTTAAGAGATATATTAATGTATAAATAGAGTTTATTTAGTTCGATAAAGTGAAGATTTTGGTATATAGATATGAGTTTTTTTGAGTGTAGAGTTGTATGAAAATGTTGGGTTTATAAAGAGTCTATATAATTTTAAATAATAAAGAAGAGATTTGATTATTTGGTTTGGTAGTAATAATAGAAGTTTGAGAAGAGTGAAGAATTTGTTGTAGCATGATAGTAGATCATAAGATTTTGAAGATATTAATAATAATTCTACTAAAATAATGTCTTCTATTTGTCAAGTAGTAATTAGTAGGTAGAAGACAAGTTTACTAAAAAGGAGTTGGTTCTGTTTGAAGAAATAAAGAGTTATCAACCTGTATTTCTTGAAAAGTAATTTTGAATTTTTTTGAAGAAGTTTTTCTGCTTCTGGATATGCTGATATTTTGTAAAAGTCTGTTATTATTTTGTATGTTGGTTTTTTGTTAAGAATGATATCATAGTAAATAATAATATGAGCAAAGTAGTATATATCTATTAGTTGTTGGATAATGAATTCAATAGCTTTGTCTTTTGGAAGGTTTGAGATTTTGTAATTTTGGGCTGTATGGTTATAGTATTCAGTTAAATAGAGATAAAATAGTAATTTTAGTGTTGAGTATTAGGTTTGACTTTGTTTGCTTCACAAATAAGTTTCTTTGCTTGATTTGCAAGTTCATCAAGTATTTGTAGAGGAATTTTGTCTTTGAGTGATGCTTTATGTTTTTTATCTATTTCATAAATTGAAGTATCTATATTTGGTGCTTTCTATATTTTGTAGTCTGTAGGAAGAAAGACTAATTTTGAATATTTGATTATATCTTTGAATAGTTTAGTAGAGTTGTAGTATTTTTTTTAGTTTTAGATTTGTGTTGTTTTAGTTAAAATCTTTAGTTAAGTATTTACATGATTCATTTGTGCAGGTTAGAATATGATAGTTTGTATAGCAAGAGGCTTTATTTTAGCAGTCTTTCAATGAAGCTGGTTTTTTAAATACATATTTTTCTAAAAGAAGTTTTGTAAGATGAAGAATAAAATGTTGGTGAATTTGATATTTTAGATAAGAAAGAGTTTTTTGTTTATCAATTATTATTATAAATTGTCTCATATAGGCTGAGAAGATTTTTTCAAACCATTCTATTAAGTAATCAAGAGAATTTTTTAGAGAGGGTATGTTGAAGTTTTCTAGAAAGAAAGTTTTAGGAAGATTTAAAGAAAGTTGTATATTAAACTATAAATCTAAAGAGATTGTAAAATATTATACTTCTTGGTTGAAAGCTTCAATTTTTAAATTAATTTTAAATCTCTTGAGTTTGAGTTTGAAGTCTTCATTGAATTTAGTATAATTTATTAGTTGGTATTTGTCTATTAAATAGAGGTGAAGTCTCAATATATTGAAACAAATTTGAAGTTAGTTTTCTATTTTGTGTAGAGAAATAGTAATAGGTGAAGCAAAAATTTCTCTGTAATTTAGTTTGGTGAATAGGATAGTAATAAATTTGAAGATAAGATTTTTAAGAGTAGATTCTAAAAGATCAAAATGAATAGTTGTAATTGAGTTAGTATGTGAGTTAGCTTTGTAAATTAAGTCTGTTAGAAATTTTGGCTGTTGGCCTGCTATTAAGTGAATAAGATATTTGAATAATATTTTTTCAGAAGAAAAATTAGTTAGATTTGATTTGATAAAATTAAAGAATTCAAAAGAGAGTTTTATTTAGAATTTGGTATTGTTTTTTATTTTATCTGTTATTGGATAATTAGCTAGCTAGTCAAAAGTTGGTTTAGGTTTAAATTGTTTAGAAGTTTTGGGATTTGAGGTATTCAATTTAGATTTGTTTTGTTGTTAGTTTTTAGGTTGTTTGAAAAGTTTAATTAAGAAGCATTTGATAAGGTCTTTTTTTGATTCTTTTGTTAAAAGAGATATTTTAAGTAGAAGAAAAGTAGCATATTAATTTTGTATAAATAGTTGAGTTTGGTTTATAGATTTAAGTTTAATTAATTGTAAGTGTTGTATGTAAGCTCTATGAATTAGTTTGTCTTTAAATAAAGCTGCTTTTGTATAGTCTGAAGCATGCTTTGAGTTTTGGAAGTAGATATAAAGAATATTTTTGTTTTTGCATAGAATACAAGTATAGTAGTGTTGAGAGTATGAAGTAATTTCAGATGGAATAGGATCAGTTTGGAAGAGTGAGAAGAGAATTTTAGGATTAGATAAATCTTGTTTTTTTGGAATAGGTGAAGATGGTAGTTTATCAGTTATTCTATTAAAGTATTTAGATAAAATGTTAGAAGAAATATCTATAGAAGTTTAAGAAGTAGAAGCTGTGTGAGTAATTTTGTAGTAGCATGAAATAAAGCTAGTATGATACTTGTTGTAAAGAAAGTTACAATTTGAGGTTGAGTTGGTACTTTAAAATAATATTGTTTTTTTGAGTCAGCTTTACAAGTTGTTAGTTGAATCCCTACAGAGAGAACATATAAAGATTTCTCTTTTAGCTCAGATATACTAATACTATTATAGTCTTTGTATTTGCTGTAAAAGTAATCAATATTATAGAAATCAGGTTCAGTATTTGAAAAAATCAGTATTATTAATAGAAAAGTATTTTAACTTCAACAAAGATATTGGATTTTTTGAAGATATAATGAATAAGAAGATAAAAGTTAGATAATTAGGTTTTAGTTATAAAAAATATAGAATATGATAATTAAGGAAATATGACAAATAAAAACTATAACAAGGTAATAATTATTGGTATGATAAGTAAAAGTATATTATGGGTATGATGTGATGAATGATATATATCACTAGTATAATATGTTTAATTTAAGAGAAAACTTAATCTATACCAGGAGTATAGATTATTTATTCTATATCTGAGGGTATAGATATTTTATCCTATACCTGATACTCTGTATATAATTTATATTACTATATTACTATTACAAAACTCTAATTTTGATATATATATATATTTTTTTACTACAAATTATTTTACATATATTTTTTGTACTTTATAATTATAATGACTAACTTACAAAATATAAGTTTAACTGTTTTAACTTCTTCTTATTAATCACAAATTAATGATATATTTAAAAGTTATAATAAATTTGTTAACAAAATTAAAAGTTATACATATGATTTTGGTTTTACTATTAGACTTAGAAAGTTTGAATATCTTATAACAAAAAATAATCAAACAAATATTTTAGAAAAACTGTTCAAAAAAGAATATTATTATGTTCTTGAGCAGGTTTTTTTGAATTAAAAGAAAATAATTCTAATAAAAAAGAATGAAATTGAGTATCTTAATGTTGTAGCTATGTATTTTATATTTGTACTTCTTTAAATAGTTTAATAGTTTATGGCAAATTATTAATATAAATCTTATTTATAATCATCTAATGGTTGAAGAAAATTATAGATTTTTATGTTTAATGAATAAAGTATTCCTAATAATTTTAAACAATAAATAGAATTATTATATCAAGCTGGTATAGATATTCTAACAATATATGTAATATTAAAAGAAAAATTTTGTAATCATATTATATAGATATATAATGATATTTATAATTTTATTTATCATTTAGAAGGATCAGGTTTAGCAAAAAGAGAATTAGATACTGAAGAATTTATAAAAATATTAGAGCAATTTAAATTTGATAATAAGAATTTTTTTACTATATTAATATTAATAAGGATACAAAAAGATTAGAGTGAGCTATATGGATGTTCTCTAAGCAATATATTAATTATAGTAGATTTAATGATATAATAGTTTATGATAATACTTATAAAATGAATCATTTTAAAATACTATTTAGTATTTTTACTGGAGTAAATAATTATAGTTATAGTATATATTTTGCTAAAGCATTAATGATTGATAAAATAGAAGAAAATTTTTTATAGATTTTTACTAAATTTCTTAAAATAGTTAATCAATATGCACTTGCAGTTATTCTTACTGATGATGATCATGCAAAGGCAAATACTTATTTAAAGTTTTGCAACTATTAGGTACAAAATATTAATTATATCAATAGTACTTAATGAAAAATATAATAAAAAATTTAAGCACAAAACTTAATACAAATTAGTTAACATTTATTAAAGATCTTTATAAATATTTTGGAAAAATAGATATTTCAAGCTTTTTTTCTCAATAGAATTTATTTAAAACATCTTATCTCTTAGCTATAACTTATTTATTTCATATAGAAAAAACAAAAGAAAAATGAGTAGCATGTTTTAATAGTGATATATTTATAGCAGATATGATAACTATACAATATAGGGAATCTATAAATAATATGATGAATGGTTATTTGGATGCAAATACATCTCTTATTACTTTTATTACTGCATTTTAATCAGCACTAAATACACAAAATAAAAAAACAGAATTTTGAATTTATCAACAAAATAATTTTAATATTATATTATTAACCTATAAAACATTAAGAAAAAACACAAAATCCTTAATAACTTTTAATCTACCAGTCCAATTTGGATAAAACATATACTATTGGAATCAGCTCACTGAGACGAATCTAATGAGCTAAGAATCATTAAAATCCAATCACAATCACTGGATCCTGAGATAATTAAGATTCAGCTTTTTATAATAATTGTAAAATTTGAT